>JAJIYU010010628.1:0-15948 GCA_030144865.1 Tinospora cordifolia | reverse complement strand
ACATCTCCAATATATTTTATTTTTCATGTGTCAACCCACAATTTGCACTAAATATTTTCTTAAAATCTTTGAAATTAATTCACTTAACTTATTTTATATATTTTAAATTATTTGACAAAATTCTGGGGTATTACAGTCTGAGGTTTAACTCCTTTTAGGTGTAGATGTATTTTAAGCTCTTACGATTAGAGAAAATGTTGAATGCCTCGCCATAGAGGTAATGCCTCTAAATCTTCAATGCAAACACGATTGTCGCCAACTCTAAATCATGAGTAGGGTAATTCTATTCATGTAACTTCAATTGTCGTGAGTCATAAGCAATGACCTTTCCTTCTTGAATCAGCACAGCCCCCAATCCATTCTATGAGGCATTAGTATAGAGAACGTATCCAACACCATGAGTCGAGGTACTTAAAATTGGAGCTGAAGTCAACCTCTTTTTCAATTCTTGGAATAATTCCTCACATTTCTCATCCCAAATGAATTTCTCCTTTCCCGTTCAGCTTAGTCATAGGTCCAGCTAACTAGGAGAAGTCTTGAATAAACATGCGGTGAAATCTTGCCAAACCCAAGAAACTTCTAATTTTTGTCACTGGTTTTTGCTGCTTCCAATTAGCTACTGACTCCACTTTATTCAAATCAATCGACATCCCTTTAGCTAAAACTACGTGGCCAAAAAACTTGACCGTCCTCATCTAGAACTCACACTTGCTATACTTAGCATATAACTCATTTCTTCCAGGTATTCCCAAGATAATATTCAGGTGCTCTACATGTTGAGCCTCTAATCTAGAGTAGACTAGGATGTCATCTACGAATACTAATAAAAACTGATCTAGATATTGTCAAAGACTCTACTCATCAGGTCCATGAATGTAGCAAGTGCGTTGGTCAAACCAAACAACATCACTATAAACTCAAAAAGTCCACAACGAGTCTTAAAGGTTGTCTTATGGATGTCTACATCTCTAATTCTCAACTGATGGTAACTTGATCTTAGATCAATCTTGGAGAAGTGAGTAGCTCCCCTCAACTAATCGAATAGGTCATCCTAGGTAAAGGATATTTATTCTTTATGGTCACTTGTTTGATCTTCTTGTAGTCAACACATAACCTCATTGAGCTGTCTTTCATCACGAATAATACGGAAGCTTTCCATAGTGATTCACTAGGTCTAATAAACCCCTTCTCTTGGAGTTCATCCAACTATGTCTTGGGTTCGATCAACTCCACTAGCAACATTCTATAGGGGGAATGGCTTTAGGATTTGTGCTTGGATGCAATTCAATCTTGAACTCTACCTATCTGTGTGGTAGTAGTCCAGGTAAATAATCTGGAAACACATCTGGATACTCCTACACCATAGGTATCTCCCAAATATCTTTTGTCTCCCTAATATCATCATCTAGGACTTGTGTGATGTCCTCACTCTACCTTATTCAATGCAACATAGTGGTCATAGGTCTTCGAGTTAATCTCTACATATCCCCCTTGACCTTCACTAGTTTACCAGATGACAGAGTGAATGTGACTCTCCGTCTTGAGCAATCAATCTGAGCTTGGTATTGGGTTAACTAGTCCATGCACAATATCACATCATAACCATGGAAAGATAACACTCTAAGGTCAACAATTATCAGTTTATCTCCAAGTCTCAACTCACATGTACAAGTTTTTCGAGCAGTCATTGTAGTTCCTTTTGGAGTGGATACATACAATGGTTATGGTGGTGTGGATGTCACTAGTTTTAATTTCCTAACTAAGTCATCTGACATAAATGACTTAGTGGCACCTGAATCAAACAAGATCTTAACAATAATAGTAAACAATAGAAATGTACCTTCGATAGCCAAAGTTGGGTCCATTGTCCATCCTCAATAACAAACACTCAGGCTTGATTCTGTCTACCCTGCTGCTGTTGTTGCTGGGGTTGCCTCTGTTGTGGTTGTTGCTATCCATGTCCACCTTGATTCCTACCCTAACCATTATTCTGCCCTTGGATCTGTCTCTGTGGTCCCTAGTTTTGACAGTCCTTGGCAAGATGCCCCTTCCGTCCACAGCTGTAGCAAGCTCCTTCTTTCTAAGCTAGCTATTTGTCTGCCCTCATTCTATTGTCTTGGTGGCTGGTTCTTGTTCTTCTTCTTTTGCTTTCCTTGGAACTCTTTGTTATTACTTGGTCTCTTGCCCTTGTTTCTCAACTTCTGTTCAAAGTTGACCTCTCACTTTGTCAGTAGTGCTTTCTCCACTACTTCCTTGTAAGTCTTTAGGTCACTGGCATCACTACCTTGTGAATTTTAATTTTCAAGCCTTCTCCAAACTTGTTGGCCTTCATTTTCTCCTTTTTTTATTAGTTCAAGTGCAAATTTGGTCAATTCAGGGAACTTGACCTCATACTCAGACACTATAATACCCTGAAAAATTTGTACGAAATGAAAAGAAATGATTCCCTTCAATTATATGTCCAATTAATTTAGTAGATGTCCATTTACTCAAAAAGTCTCAGTGAAATGAGGAATGAAATAAAACAAAGATAAATTTATGAAAATTGAGGTGCAAAATTATTTAGGCCTAAATGATAAACGAAATTAATTCATTAGAAGTTCATTTGTCAATATGGGTGTCATAAGAAGGGAATTAGAAAGTTGCTCAAAAGCATGGTCTCATGTGAGAGAAAATACAAAATCAAAACTTTTACACACATAATGGTGCGTCCCACAAAAATAATGAAGGAATGGAAAATAGAAACATTTACATGATATCGCATCCAAGAGAAAAAGGAAAGAGAAAAAGGAAAGATGAAAAATTAGAAAGTCTCAAAACCATGTCGCTCACATTTGTGCACAAAGAAAACAAAGTAGAAAGTTTCCAATAGTAGAAGGTTGCCCATGAGCACACAAGAAAATCAAGAATGGAAGTTTCCAATATTAGAAGGTTGCCCATGAACACACCAAAGAAACCAAGAATGGGAGTTTCTAATATTAGAAAGTTCCACAAATAGAAGTTCCTATGTGCACACAAGTACTTGATGCCAAAGGAAATAAAATGGAAAAGTCGCTCAAGCCAAGATTGTGTTCACGCATAAGAAGGAAACTCAATCAAGCTCAAACTTTGTGTTCACACATGAGAAGGAAACTCAATCAAGCTCAAACTTTGTGTTCACCCATGAGAAGGAAACTCAATCAAAGCTCAAACTTTGTGTTCACACATAAGAAGGAAACTCAATCAAGCTCAAACTTTTTGTTCACACATGAGAAGGAACAAACAAAGCTCAAATTTTGTGTTCACACATGAGAAGGAACAAAAAAAGCTCAAACTTTGTATTCACACATGAGAAGGAAACTCAATCAAGCTCAAACAAGGTGTTTACACTAGGAAAAGGAAACCTTATTTGCTCACTTGCCCAAACCATTTGCACACTCACTCCTCATATGCCAAAACGTCCGCACAAGAGAAATGGAAAGTTACTATCTGAGCACACTCAAAACTGTCCCCTAGTGCTTGGAGAACTCTATATAAAAACCCCCCGTGCTCTCATTTTCTTCATCCCAAAGCAAGAGCTAATAAGATCCCTCTTGTTTTCTTTAGCCTTCTTCTTGGCAACCCCATCAGTTCTTAAATAATCTTGAACTGTTCTTGAGTAATCTTGTCTTTGTTTGGGTGTTTGAAGGTCTTAGAGTATCAGAGTACTATCGAATTTTAGAGGTTTCCAATTAGTTTGTCCAATTGAGATGGAAGTGATTTCTAAACTTCTACTTCTTGTTTTAAATTAATTAGATGTGCATGCATGTGCTAGATTTTATCATGCATATTTTGATTTCAGTTTAGAATATATACCATGTTCAATCATCATTAAACCATGCCATGCTTAGGTTTTGCATGCTTAGATTTGTTTTGATATATGGTGCATTAAAATATTGTTTTCATGTTTTCATGTTGATACCATGCTAAATGTTATTTAATTCGTTTATGATTCATGAATGTTAATTAAAGAAATATGATTAATGATAAGAACCATGTACTATTACAGTGATCCACAGGGATTATTGTGGATGTTCATTACATGTGATTAGTTCACATGGTAAGGTCCCAAAATACTTGGAATATGGGTGTGACCCTAAGTCCAATGAAATTTAGCATAAAGGAATGTATTTTCACTTAAGGGGGGTATTTTAATAAAAACATGAAGGGTTGAAACTCTTTCAGTCTAAATTACAATTGTTAATAAGAAGTTATTTGAAACACCTAATGATTGTAAGTGTTTGAATATTTATGTCTTATTGATTTAAAATAATGATTTAGTTGTTTTAAATGATCCGCTGGGCTTTGTGTTCACCCTTCCTACTTTAAATCTTTCAAGGAATTTGATTAACTGAAGATGCATGATCAAAATGTAGTATCAAAGCCTAGGCAGTAGTTGTTGGGCTAAAACAAGGTGGGTACTTTGATACAAAAAGTGGTATTAGAGCTCAGTTATTAGATGTACTGGGCTAGAATTAGAAAGTACAACTTAGGCATTAGTTGCTGGGCTAGAATTAGAAAGTGTGATCTTATACCAATGGTGGTACTAGATTTAGGAAGTATTGACTCAATTTGGTAAGACCTGCATTTTGAGTTAAATTTAGAATGCCCTACATTCTATTTTTGAAATTGAAAATGTTTTAGAAAGTCGTTTTTAAAAAGGGAATATATGGTTTAATATGTTTTGTTTGGATACAAAGACTACAAGTTGAGCTAATAGTGGGTAAGTCTTGTCTCGAGTAAAGCTAAACATTGAAAGGGAGATAGGTTATCCCATTCTAGAAAGCATGATTGCTAAGTAGACTTCAGTTTCACCGCCCAATCTAGAGGTTGTCCCACCAGCTCATATGAGTAGTCGGAGTTGAAGAACACTCTTACTGTTTATAAAAGAAAATTAGAAAGTGAAAATTTAAGGCAAGGAACTTATTCGAGTTCGAAAATGATGCTAAAGGTGATATCTTGACTAGACAGAGATGGATATTTCAATAGAAGAACTTTCCAACCAGATTGAAACCCTAGATCAAGAAAAGAGACCTTAAGTAGGAACTGGGAGTAGCCAAGGGTATCATAGTGGATCAAAACATGAATAAGACTTTTAGGACAACGGTTAGAGACTAATAACTTGTGAAAATAAAACACTTGTTTGGTCAAGGCATGAGATTGGAAAGATTTTGTATCTCTGGTTTCTATGTGGTATGGGATGCATAAGAATTCGACCTTATGAAGGAAGCTTGGACTCAAAGAATGACAGACCATGTTTGGTGAACGATCGGTGACTTTGGAAGAACTTGTTTCTCTATGCATGGCTAGTATGAAATGGTCGTGTATAGTGGGGCTCGGGAAACCTTAGTTGTTGAGACATTTGTGAAATTGATTAGGTGTGGCAAATTTCTGAGTAAAATTCTAAGTCGAAGGGTGCGGGTGGTATGGCACACTTGAACATGGAAGCTTAGATGGAAGCCCAGAGTTTTGCTATGCTAGCATGAACTTGCATGATTATATGATTGCCTGATTGTCTAAATGCATGATTATACTTGTATCACATGTTCTTGAATATGAAACCAAATCTTGTACACAACAACAATTCAAATAGAACTTTGAAGAATAAACTACTAAGCCACTAAACGAATCAAGAACCTAGAGACATGAATCCAAAGTCATGATAGTGCGAATGAAATGAATTAAATGAACGAATATAGACAGGACAACTATCTTCTCAAGTCTAGAAAAACATTTTGTATCTCAAGGATAAGGCAGGATGGGTTGCGAGCCCCAAATTATGATTCACTTAAATCTTTCACTGTGATACCTTATTGGATACCAAAATGGCTTTTGACTTATAAATAATGGATGGATCAAAGAGATACGCCACCCGGGTTGCAACGTTTGGCGAAAATAAACAACGAGAGAGAGAGTAGGAGACGCCTGTTGGCATGGAAACGCGAATGGAAAACATGATGAATGAAATCACTCAGAAGGTCTTAGACTGGATCATGAGGGCACTACCTCAAATGATAGCTCAGGCGGCACCACAACCACAGGTACTTGAACCAATTCTTGCATAGCAGCCAGTGCCTGTACTCAAGGTTCTGGATCATCAGAGGGCTCAGAAAGACCTAGACGATGAGAAGCAGAGGAAGATGCTGATGGAGTTATAGAGGCTCCACCCTTCTTAGTTTAATGGTATTGCAAACTACATCACTACTGATCACTGGTACCAAGAATGGCGAAACATCTGAATGTACTAAAGGTGACAGGATCACATAGAGTAGAGTTGGCCATTTACCACTTCAAGGGATCAGCCAGAAGTTGGTGGCAAATGATGAAAATGGATCCTAACACTAATGTTGAGACAATGAGTTGGGAAGAATTCAAGGGGTCTTCTATGAGAAATTATTTCTGGAGGCCACACTAAGAAAGCTACTGGAAGATTTCGTCCGGCTGAATCACATGGATCTGATGATAGCCAAATATGAAAAGAAGTTCATTGAGCTAGCCAAATTCTCACCAAAACTAATCAGAGAAGAGATAATGAAATCCAACCATTTTGCACAAGGTCTCAAGATGGAGATCTAGAAGATAATAATAACTCTAGGCCTAAAGATGTCTTAGAGAAGGCTCTAACACTAGAGCAGGAACTGAACCCGAAATAGCGATTGAAGGGTAGAAACAAAAGGCTCGAAAATGAGAAAGACAACCAAGGGGCCCAAAAAAATATCAAGAGTAGCGGGAAAGCACCGCAGACTCAAAAACAATGGCAACCTAAAGATGAATCAAAAGAATAGGCAAGGAGACAAGGACTGTGTTACCTGTGCAGGCAAAAGGGCCACATAGCAAGAAATTGCTCAACTGCACTAGCTCAAGTTCCTCAGCAATAGCAGCCATAGAACAATTAGGGAAGAGGTCAGAATGGTCATCCTCAAGGCAAACAACAAAATGCCAATTAAGGGCAGAACCAGGCTCGAATGTTTGTTGTTGCCGAGGCTCAGGAAGAACAATCCCTACTGTGGAAGGTACATTCCTATTATTCAATGTTGCTATAAGATAGTTATTTGACTCAAGTGTCTCGAAATCTTTTATCTCTAAAGAACTAGTTGATGGGTTACAACTAGTAATAAAAACATTACCCATGACTTTGAATATATCCACACCAATAGGAACCACTGCTACCTCAAAAAGAGTGTGTAGTTGTGACCTTAAATTTGGACATAAACTAATCTTAATTGATCTATGTGCACTACCATTTTCTGGTTACGATGTAATCTTGGGGATTGATTGGTTAGACTAGTATCAAGCTCAGATAGATTGTCCTAATAGGCCAGTAATCATAACCTTACCTTCGGGAGAAACCTATAGAATCAATGGTGATATGCGAAGATTACCAAAAAACCCAACGATGGGCATGTTAAACTACCTAAGGTAGAAACATGAGTTTGAGAAATTCTATGAGGAAGACCCTATAGAGCAAAGGGGAATCCAAGACTTAGTAGTAGTTATGAGTATGAAGATGTATTCCCAAATGACTTACTCAGACTATCACCTACTAGAGAAGTTGAATTCAAGATTGAACTTCACCCTGGAACCAACCCAATAGCCATATCGCCATACAGGATGGCACCAGTAGAGTTGGTTGAGTTAAAGACTAAGCTAGACGAGCTTTGAGAAAAAGGATTCATCAGGCCAAGTAAATCACCATGGGGAGCTTTGGTGTTATTCGTAAAGAAGAAAGATGGTTTTATGAGGCTATGTATTGATTACCAAAAACTAAATTTGGCAATCGTAAAGAACAAGTATCTCCTACCAAGGATTGATGACTTATTTGATCAATTGAGAGGAGCCATGCATTTCTCAAAGACTGATCTTAGGTCGGGATATCACCAACTAAGAATCAAGGAATCTGATATACACAAGACGACTTTCAGAATACAATATGGACACTTTGAGTTCACTGTGATGCCATTTGGTTTGACCAATGACCCCAGCAACATTTATGGATTTGATAAATAGATTGTTTAGACAATACATCAACCAATTTTTGGTGGCATTCATCGATGACATCCTAATTTACTCTAAGTCAGATGTCGAGCACTTATAACACTTGAGGTTGGTGTTGGAGACCCTTAGAAGACACCAATTGTATGTCAAGTTCAACAAGTGTGAATTCTAGATGAAAATGGTCAAGTTTCGTAGCCACGTAGTATCAGTAGAAGGCATCTCTGTAGATACGAAGAAGGTGGAAGTTGTCATGGACTGGAAGCAACCAAAGACAGTTACAGAAATCAAGAGTTTCTTAGGCCTAGTTGGATACTATCAAAGATTCATCCAAGACTTCTCCAAGTTAGTAGAACCCGTGACTTAGTTGACCAAAAAAGGAGTTAAGTTCACATGGAATGAGAAATGCGAGCAAACATTCCAAGAACTGAAGAGGAGATTGACTTCGGCCCCCCATCTTAGTCTCTCCAACTCATGGTATCACTTATGTTATGTACATGGACGCTTCGTAGAATGGGTTGGCTGTAGTCCTAATGCAGGATCCATATGTAGAACTACCCAACACATGACTTGGAGTTAGCAGCTATAATGTTTGTTCTAAAGATCTAGAAATACTATATTTATGGTGAGAAGTTCGATCTTTTTTCAAATCATAAGAGTTTGAAGTACGTCTACACCTAGAAAGAGTTGAACCTCGGGCAACGAAGATGGATAGAGTTCCTTAAGAACTATGATTTCCAACTACATTACCATCCCAGGAAAGCCAATGTGGTGGTTGATGCCTTAAGTATGAAGTTCAACAAATAAGAGGAAGAAAAGGGCTAAATGTACCAATTGATCGAGGACTTTAGGCTAGGTATAACCTTGAATGGAAAATAAACCTATCTCTACAACATGTCCTGCCAACTAGATCTTCTACATCAGATCAGGATGAACAAAGGCAAAACAAGTGGCTCATCAGCCTGATAGAAGTGTTGAACGGGGTAAACATTCTGACTTAAGGCTAAATGCTGAGAATACCTTAAGACTTGGAGATAGAATTTGTATGCCTTAGAATGAACAAAGTAAGCAGGCCATATTGAATGAAACCCATCAGAACAAGTACATGATGCATCCAGGCAGTGATAAGATGAATCAAAACATCAGAAAAACCAAGTAGTGGTGAGGCATAAAGAAAGATGTAGCCAAGTATGTCTCCAAGTGCTTTACCTACTAGTAAGTGAACCTCATCCCTCGCACATAATCCACTGGGAGGAGGTAAATATCCAAGACGATGCCACTTATGAAGAAGCAGCAGTGAAGATCCTTGATCACAAGTTACAGAATCTGAGAACGAAAGATATTCCCTTAGCCAAAGTCCTCTAGAAGCATCATGAAGTTGAGGAAGTCACCTCGGACATGGAAAGTGAAATGAAGGTGAAGTATCGACACCTTTTTAGTAGGAATACCTGAGGAAATGATACTCGAATGAATGTGTACAAATTTCAAGGACAAAATTCTTCTTAAGGAGGGTAGGTTGTAATACCCTAAAAAATTTGTACAAAATGAAATGAAATGATTTCCTTCAATTATATTTCCAATTAATTTAGTTGAAGTCCATTTGCTCAAAAAGTCTTAGTGCAATAAGGAATGGAATAACATAAAGATAAATTAATGAAAATTGAGGTGCAACATTATTGAGGCCTAAATGATAAATAAAATTAATTAATTAGAAGTTCATTTGTCAATATGGGTGTTATAAGAAAGGAATTAGAAAGTTGCTCAAAAGCATGGTCTCATGTGAGAGAAAATATAAAATCAAAACATTTACACACATTTGGTGCGTCCCACAAGAATAAAGAAGGAATGAAAAATAGAAATGTTCACATGATATCTCATCCAAGAGAAAAAGGAAAGATGAAAAATTAAAAAGTCCCAAAACCATGTTGCTCACATGTGTGCACAAAAAAAAAATAGAAAATTTCCAATATTAGAAGGTTGCCCATGAGCACACCAAAGAAACCAAGAATGGGAGTTTCTAATATTAAAAGGTTCCACAAATAGAAGTTCCCATGTGCACACAAGTACTTGACGCCCAAGCAAATAAAATGGGAAAGTTGCTAAAGCGAAGATTGTGTTCACACATGAGAAAGAAACTCAATCAAGCTCAAACTTTGTGTTCACACATGAGAAGGAAACTCAAACAAAGTTCAAACGTTGTGTTCACATAGGATAAGGAAACTCAATTAACTCAAAATTTGTGTTCACACATGAGAAGGGAACTCAAACAAAGTTCAAACTTTTTGTTCACACATGAGAAGGAAACTCAATCAAGCTCAAACAATGTGTTCACACTAGGAAAAGGAAACTATATTTGCTCACTTGCACAAACCGTGTGCACACTCACTCCTCACATGCCAAAACGTCCACACGAGTGAGATGGAAAGATACTATGTGAGCACACTCAAAACCATCCCTTAATGCTTGGAAAACTCTACATGAAGGTCCCCTGTGCTCTCATTCTCTTCATCCCAAAATAAGAGCTGATATGATCTCTCTTGTTTTCTCTAGCCTTCTTCTCGGCAACCGCCTCAATTCTTGAGTAATCTTGAACGTTCTTGAGTAATCTTGTGTGTGTTCTTAGGTGTTTGAAGGTCTTAGAGTACTGAAGTACTGCCAGATTTCAGAGGCTTGCAACTAGTTCGTCCAATTGAGGTGGAAATGATTTCTAAAATTCTACTTTGTTGTTTTAAATTAATTAGATGTTCATGCATGTGTTAGATTCAATTTATCATGCATTTTAATTTTGGCTTAGAATATATTTCATGTTCAATCATCATTAAACCATGCCATGCTTAGGTTTCGCATGCGTAGATTTGCTTTGATATATGATGCATGAATATAACATTTTCATGTTTTCATGTTGATACCATGCTGAATGTTGTTTATTTCATTTATGATTCATGAATGTTAACTAAGGAAACATGATTGATGACAAGAACCACATACTATCACAATGATCCACAAGGATTATTGTGGGTGTTCTTTACATGTGATTAGTTCACATGGTTTAGGTCCCAAAATACTTGGAATATGGGTGTGACCCTAAGTCTAATGAAATTTAGTACAAAGGAATGCCTTTTCACTCAAGGGAGGTATTTTGATAAGAACATGAAGGGTTGAAACCCTTTCAGTCTAAATTACAATTGTTAACAAGAAGTTGTTTGAAACACTTAATGATCGTAAGTGTTTGAATATTGATGTCTTATTGATTTAAAATAATGATTTAATTGTTTTAGAATGATCCACTTGGCTTTGTGCTCACCCTTCCTACTTTAAATCTTTTAGGGAATTTGATTAACTAAAGATGCATGATCAAGACTTAGAATATCTCTATTTAGAATATTTCTATTTAATTGTAAGGGCATGTTGCCCAAATTTTGATATTCCACTATAATAGTTTTATTCGAGTTATATACTCTTTCCTTTATTCAAATAATAAAGAATGATAAAGATTTTTTTTTATCTCTAATTGTTTTGTCTTGTTGAATTTATTATTTGAATTTAAGTGAGTTAAGTACTTTGATTATTCAATAAGACTTGGGATAAAGGAATTAGAAAGTCAAGTATGAGTCGCTTGTAAAGTATTACCGACTCAGACCTACCTTATGTTTAAGTTCAAATAAGAACTTAGGGGTTCGAGGTTTTATAGACATAGTCATGTCTCTTTATGTCAACCTCATGAACTCAAGCTGCATTTGTATTAGTGTAGCATCGAAAAGAATTTCTCATAAAATACCTCTCTGAATTCTTCCCAGTTATTGTGTCGAACATCAGTGTTCGGATCTACCTTTAGCATCCGCCACCAACTCCTGCTGGTCCCTTAAACTAATGTGTGGCCAGCGCAACTCTACGAGGTTTCATGGCCCCTAGCACATCTAGGTGCTCATCTAACTCTTGGTACCAGTGATCTGTAGCCATACAGTCAGATGTACCATCAAATTAAGAAGGGCAGAGTTTCTGTAACTCCATCAACATCGCCCTTTGCTCTTTGTCCTCAATTTCATCTTGCGTTCTCTAATGAGCTAGAACCTTTGAAATGAGAGGTTGTTGGTTTACCAATGTCGTAATTTAGTGACTCATCTGGTAATCTCATCCCAAAACTCTAGAGTCAACATAGCCCCAACTTGAGCCTCAGTCTAATTAAAATGTGCTCCCTACCGCTATGGTTCAGTCTCATCAGACGCGGCACCTCTCGTAGCATGTATCTTAGATTCAGCCATTTATTTACAGCAAAAGATCAATTCAATCATCGTAAGGTCGATTATAAGCACCCTTATACATTAAATTGAACTTGTATTAATTTTGTCGTACTAAGATAACTCTAAATTCATGTTTCTAAGTTCTTATCAATTTAGTAACCTATTGGTTTATGCTTCTAAGTCCACAATATAGTCGTTTATTTCTAGGTGTAGGATTTGGGCTCAAAATTTAAAACATTCATGATATACACATTTCAAGTACAAAAATAAGCATGCAAGTAAAGCATTCACATATATCATTACCAACAACACACTAGCATAGAGGAATTCCGAGCTTCCACCTGTGCCTTTGAGTTCAAGCGTCCCATGCGAATCTTGCCCATCGGCATAGGCTTCCACCTAGAAATTCCGATACACCCAAACAATTTTGCAAGTGTCTCAATGTCCAAGGCCCATTACACTTGACCATCCCATACCAGTTAAGCATAGGGAAACAAGTTCATTCAAAGCCATTGATTACTCACCAAACGTGACCTGTCAATCTTCAAGTCCAGGGTTCTTCCACATCCTCAAATTCTTATACGTCTCATACCACAAGGAAACCAAAGATATATGATCCTCCCTATATCATGTCCTGACCTATCAATTGTTTCGTTTCACATGTTATCAGTTTCTAGCTTATGTCCTAAAAGTTTTTATTTATGATCCACTATACTACCTTAACAACACCCTAGTTATACCTAAGGTCTATCCCTAGACCCTAGTATGCAATGTCTTTGCTGCCCAACTCCTCCGTAAGACTGGCAGTTAATAGTTTATACCTTAGACTCTAGCCTCATGACTTATTGACTAAGCCACTGACTAATGAACTAACTAAGCTCTATGTGAACACCTCCCTAAACTAGTACCACCTTTGGCCTCAGACTGGACTTTTTTTGGTGAGTTACTAACTAAACTCTCCCAACAAGCTAATGACTTAACTCTGCTACTATTTTTGTAACACCTCGGCCCCCGAATCTTGTCACAATCACTACTGATTGGGTGTCTTCGTCTCTCAACTCGAGACATAATTCATGTTAAACGTGTGGTCACATATTTGGGAATTGGGACATTACTTTCAATCTTTTTTCTCATAACCACCCCAATAAAACATTAGAGTGCGGAAACATAGACAACAATGTCATGCATGGTTCAACATAGGGATATTATGTCAACTAGATGTAATATGAATAAAACTCATAAACAATAAAAGATTCTGACCCCATGGCCTGAGTTTGAATGAATTAATAAACCAACATTTGGCCCCATGGCCGAAGTCAATAAATAAATCAACCAAATATAAATCAAATGTGGGTCCCATACCCTACGAACCGAAATGGCAAATGGACTCCTACTCCTATACCTCAACTACTGAAAGGTATACTTGAGCTACAAAACTGTCTCTTTCACTTATCAGCACAAGTGTTTTCAATGATTATCTAAAAAATAGATTAGTGGGGTGAGCTTAAGAGCCCAGTGGATCATGTATAACACATCTCAAACATTATTAAAGTCAAGGACATAAAATTTGCAAACAATTATAAATCACTAGGAGTTTCAAAACACTTCAATTGTTTAGGTTGACATTAAGACCGACAAAAATCTCCTTGGTATTCTCCTGTGTCTGAGTGTAACACCCCACCTCTCGTGCCCCAGGCCCACGTTATCTGGCGATATTTTTCTTTCCATTTTAGGCCCCTTGAGAGGCGGGCCCTGTGTTACGTTATCTTTTTTCTTTTTCTCTTTCCAAATCCTTATGACTTTCTGAATAATTAAAAACTCATGCAATAATTCAAAAAATAAATAAACATTTACAAACATTTAAATAAAATAATTTCATATCATTAATCATTTTCAAAATGCAAAGGTAAATAACCTTTGTATCTATTACAGTGGAAAATAACTTCAAAACTTAAATAGAATAAATTGGGTCAACATGCTCTACAATTTAATAATCTCAAAAAATAATCTAATAGTCTTTCATAAGGTCTTGATATTTCAATTTCTTGAAAGATTAGAAAGAGGAAGTGAGCTTGAATCCCAGTGGATCATTCCAAATATTTAAATTCTTATTTCAACAAATAAGTTAAACATGTCAAGCACTTTCAAAATATTATATAATTCAAATAGTTTATAATTTTCAGTTGTAATTAAGACTGAAAGGGGTTAACCTGTGTGCTCCAAATCTAGGGGGAAAGATCATTCTTGAAACTCAAACCCTTTTCTATGAATGGAGATCATTCTTGAAACCCAGTTCACTCTGGGGTCAATCCTGACACCCAATTCTATGTCAAAGGTTCGGCATGGTTGGAACACATACGAAGAAATCCTTCCTCGCATCAGTAGATGGTTTGAATCTCAATTAATCTTTGATTCAATATAAAAACATAACATTCACGTAAATAAATTGAACTTGAACAAAAATTAAACATGTAAGCATAGTAACAACATAGCATAGATCATATCATCATATAGTATACATGTTTATTAATGTAAGCCTAAGCAGGCATATTCTACATTGCATGTACACTAATTAATCATGCATATTCAAAGCATCAAGTACATATAAGCCTTATTTAAACCAAAATAATAAAGTAAAAGTTGAAAATCATCTACACCTTAAATAGTAAACTCTTTCTTGAAGCTTCAGTTGAATCTCCATCAGATCTCCCCAATGGCTAGCATAGAAATTTGTGCGGCACTTCATTACTACTACCCCAATTGTTGTTTAGCATAGCTAAAGAAAAGAGGGATGTCAAGAGGGAAGTAGAAAGAACAAGAAGGAACTTGTTCAGTTCTTGTTAAGGTGAAGAGAGTAGGAGCCCAGGCAGGGTTTGCATAAAGTTTAAATGGGTGGGATTTGGCAAGTTTGGGTTATTCCCAACACAGAAAACTTGTTATTTCTTTAATGTAGCGCAAAAGATTTAGAAATTAGGGCTTCTAAGGCTCTTCTCTGCACAAAACCTTCTCTTTTTCGAATTTTTCATCATCTTACTGCGATAGAGGTCTACGGTAACAATTTGCAAAATTTTATATATTTTTTTTTCAAAAAAATCACCGCAGTAGTGCGACACTAATTTTTTTTTATACATTTCTATTTTTTGTTTTTGCTTCTATTTTCGCATGTTTCTATTTTCTTTCATTCCTACACACACACACATACATATATTAATTTTTCACCAAATTTTTTGTAAATTCCCTTCAATTAATTTTATTTCTCATCTTGGCTACATAATCTTGTATTCCAAAATTTTCATAAAATTTCTAAGGATTAATATTTCATTTAATCAAATTTCATACAAATTTTTGGGGTATTACAACTTATCCCCCTTAAAAAGAATTTCATCACGAAATTTGTGCTAATTCCCTCAAGCGTCATCAGTCAAGTGCTTTTAGTGAAGAGGTCTATGTACTTATGTAACACCCCAACCCCCGTATCTTTAAGCATTGGACGCATCCACCATTTTTCTTGACAGTGGACTAAACCAAACGGCAGGCCGGACCGGTGTTACATTACAAGCGACACACACTTGACTTTCTATTTCAGTCATTTCATGCCTTAATCGTATTTAACCGTACATAGCTTAAAATTAAAAATTTAATAAGGCAATAGTATAAGAAATAACTGAAATTCACAAACTCAATTAATTAAATAAAA
>JAJIYU010010627.1:0-15923 GCA_030144865.1 Tinospora cordifolia | reverse complement strand
TTTCAAGTGAATCAAAATAGATGCTATCAACCATTCATGGAATTCATCTCATAGGAATCTCTATCTAGCATGTTATGGCACAAGCAATCATGTATCAAGGGCATACACCAAGCAATCCCAACCAAGATCAATCAAGCAAGTCCTAACATGCTTCTAATCATATCTTAAGCTAACAAAGATCATGTTAAGCATTCAAAATTTGGATAAGGCTAGGGAGTAAGAGAATCACACCCACATTTGTACTCCTCAAGCTTGTGCCTTGTTCCTCGCCGTGCACGCCTCAATTTATCAATCTTAGCACAAGCCCTTTTCCCAAGCTTGCTTCAACTCAAATCCACCCTTGCTGATGTTGTTCTCGACGGATCTGACCTTGAAAACGGTAGATAATGTTTTGAAAGAGCTCAAACCACCCTTAGAACCCAATGGAACACTCAAAAACGAAGCAAAACGAGTTAGAAGGGAGCTAGAGGGAGAAATGAGTGAGTTGCGGCGAAAATTTTCCAGATCTAGGGTTTTCTGCGTACGTTTCTTTATATAGAATTCGACGAATGACCGCAGTCACTGTAGCATGACCGCGGTCACTGTGTGATTACCGCGGTCGACCGCAGTCGACAGAATGTTGTGCATCATTTATTTTTGGGTTTTTCGTATGATGACCGCGGTCACCAGTGATGTTTTATTCGTGATGACCGCGGTCACCATTTCACGGACCGCGGTCATCAGTGATATTTTTTTCTGGGTTTTTGCACGATGACTGCGGTCACCCAAACACAAACCGCGGTCACCAGAATGGTGATTTTTGCCTTTGTTTTCTGGGTTTTTATGCAATGACCGCGGTCATTATAAACCGACCGCGATCACCAGAATGAAATTTTTGGTATTCGGTGTTTTTCTTCGCCATTTCTTGTGTTTCTCGGATTGACATCACTCTTACACTATTTTAGACTTATGATACATGATTGTCTAGTCGTTTTGGCCGTTTTGATTCTTTTTTTTGAGTTTGTTATTCCACTTTCGTTGTTCGCTAGTGACGTGGACGTCTCATAGAAATTCAGGGTATTACAGTTCTTAATATTATTCATGCATGTAATAAATCACATAAAAGCAAACGCAGAATTTTTGTTAATAGTTTCTACATAATAAAACTTTATTTACAAGTATTTTTCTACAATCAAATAATGGTTATAACAAAACTACATACGGATAAATAATTCAAATCCCTATACATGTTTGTCTAATGATTACAAACAAAAATGAGAATTTATTATTTTAAGTTTAATGTAATAAAATCTAAATATGAAATATTTTTCTGATTTCCCTAACTCCTATGAATATGTGATAACACGAAGAAATGATTAATTAACATAAAAATAAAGGGTTGAAAGATGATAGCCTTACGACTTAGATTTTTGCTATTCCGTTCTCCAATGATGGATTTCTCCAACACGCGGTGTTCTTCCTCTCCTTTTGGGATGTGATGATGATGGAATGTGAGAGTGGCTAATTCCTTCAATGGCCATTCAAGAAGGAAAAGAATAGAGAATGAAAATCAAAGTGTTGGGATTTGATCTTACCTCTATTTGCTTCCTTTCTTTTGTCGGATCTTTAATCTTTAGGAGAGACTTTCTTTTTCTCTTTTTTGTCCTTGTGTTCGTGCGTCTTGGAGAGCAAACCTTAGAGAGGATGATCTGGAGGAAATGGAAAACCCTAGAGGATGGCTAGGAGAGAATCCAAGATGATTTTGGTTTTTGGGAAAGTGGGGGAAGCTTTAGGAAAGTATGCAGTATAGCAAGTATTTTGGTTATCTTTTATCTCTAATTGTGCTTGAATTTTTTTAATTTAAATTTCAGAATGCAGGGTGCCATTCATTGGGTATTCAGTGTTCCCAAGTTGTTTATTAGCAAGCTCTCAGGCCCTTATAGTACACACATGTCAGTCTTCATTTATTTCAGCTACTGGGTCTACTGCTTATACCGTAAGGTCTTATTTTGATCCTTGATTTATATCATTCTATTTTAATAATTCTTCTCAACATTTAGGTACTCATTTAAGTTGTTATTTATAAGAAATATTTTATAAATAAATTTGTACTATGCTTTATATGTCTATATGGGCATGCTCTTTAATTCATATAAATTTTATTAATTTAATTATTGTCATTTTTACAATATTTTCATATAAATTATTTTATTCTATTTCATATAAATTATTCTCATATTGCTTTTATAATGATACAAGCGTTTGGTCTTAGGTAAAATGACCGCTTTGCCCATAGGTGGCAAAATTACTGTTTTACCCCCAATTAATCTAAGTAACCTTTTGTATTTATAATTATTCACTGTTTCACATAATGTTGGTCTATAGTTGAATTTCTATGTAAATTGGCCATTTTACCCTTGGTTGGCAAATTTTCGTTTTATCCTTGAGTGATAACATTACCATTTTACTCCTGAGTATTTAATGTGTTTTTGCACTTTAATGAAATCATTTATGATTTTGTATATTTTTTTTCTTAAAAATTTAAAAAATTTTCAGGGAATACTCTGCATATAATAATATGCAACTTGACATTTTTTAGGTTAGTTTGGCTCTTCCTTCTATTACAAATTGAGTGGTGTCAGATCAATTTTTGTACCACCTAATATGGTTTGGTTGGGAAGGTTTTGGGGTCAAAACTCGAACTGAGCTAACCTTATTACACTCCTATTTACTATTTATTGATTTTCCTCTATATAAATCATTTCTTTCTCATTCTATCTCTATTTGGTATTACTCTTAAATAATGTAGATGTCTATTTCATAAATTTGATGATGCAATACTGATACAATCAATTACATAATAAGAAGGAAATCAATCAAAGTCATTGATCTTTCTTAGTAATGAAGAAATCAATTTTGACCGTTGAAGATTACTTGTCGAGTAAGAAAGAAATTTCTATAAACAGGGCTCTAACTATTCATTTTTGTACAAAGAAAAAATTTTCTGAAAAGTTCTATTAATAAAATAAGGTTCTCTATTCCTCTTATATATTTCTTTCTTCTGATTTCCTTTCAATTCTCTAGTCATATTTCTATAGTGAAGTAATTTCATTTTCATAAAACGTTATCAACATGAGTCTTTGCTGCTTCTTTCTTGCTACAAACAGGAGCTTTGTTGCTTCCTCCTTACTACACAAGCCTTACTACAAATACAAGTTTCTATCGTTTTCTTCTTGTTATGAACTCTTTTCTAGAAAAGTTTCTATCAATTTTTTTCACTACCTAATCTTTTCAAGTAAGTAATAACTTTTTTATTATATTTTTATGTCTAATTTAGTTTGTTGCCCTCGATATTACATGCAATAATTATTTATCATAGGTTCTGGATGTTGAGATGCATTTTGATGTTAATGGTCTTAAAAAAATTATTAAATATAAAAATAATGCATAACTTTAAGACCGTGTCAAAGTAATGATATTTTTTCGCTACCATTTTCATGATGATCTAAAGAATAAGTATCTCACAATAAAAGATCTTCTTACCTTGTGGACAAATTTAAAAGAGAAAGATATGATTATTCAAGAATGGTTGTTTTATCAAAAGCTCGGTATAACTTGAACCATTTGCATTTTCAGGAGTTTAAATTTGGAAGTGAGTATAACTCTAACATGTTCAAAATCACTTTTTAATTAATTATGTGAAAAAATATAATTGATTATAATATGATAAAAAAATACTTTTTACATTTTATGCATCAAATGTACTTCTACAACAACATTATTGAGAAAAAAAAAACTTTAAGAAATATTCTAAGGTAATTTTTTTTAGCTTCTTATTGCCAAATAAAATAATAATTATTATTGAAAAATCATGAAGCTCGACCCATTAGCTCTACTCCATTCTCCGTACTCAACGCAATATAATAACTATAAAAGTAGCAAAAACTATTGTTGAGGTAATAGCCCGAGATATGGTTGTAGATGAAGTAACCTTCTTGCTCATGATAGACAAATTAATAAATGAATTGGTAAAAATAAATTATCACTAGAAGTAATATAATAATAAAAAGCCATAAGGCAGCAATATTAAAAATGCTTACCACTAATGTGAAATGAAAGGCCATTGGTCTCATGCTCGTCTTAGGCCAAAACACTATATTAATTTTTGTTAATAATATTGAAAAGAAAAGAATAAAAATATTGAGGCAAATTTTGTTAATCAAGTTCTTAACTATGACCACGATGTTATGATAATTGACAAATTTAAATTATTGTAAATTTTTTTGAATATCTTGAGAGTAGAATTGATCATCTTATTGATGATAAACACAATCAAAAGATTTGAAATTTGTTCTAGCTTCTTTAGTTTGATTTATAATTGTAAGTTCATATATTTGTAATGTTTTTTAACAGTATTTTGTTTTACTTTATTTTTTATGAATTTAATTTAATTTTTCTATTTATTATTGTTTATTTTAAGTTTATATACATATGAGCGACATAGATGATTTTTAATTATTGTTATTTTCCTTTTGAGAAAAAACAGTTATTCTTGTTTTTTTTCCCTTGTCAACAATTTAATATTTCTCATTCTTATTTATGAGAGGTTTAAAAAGTATCTTCAATTTACCTGAAAGTAATAAGGTGAAAAACCACAATCAACATTACATTCATCTTTGCCGATAATGTTTTCTTGTAAAATGAGTTTTTTCTTTTTCTTTTTTTTTTTTTGCCACTTTCTTTTGTCAAATCATTTTAAACACCATTTTTGAAAGTTAAATGACCAAATGCTAATATCAAAATCCTAATGTAGTAATGTTAGTTTTGACGTGCCTCATATATTAGAGGATATTATTCTTCTTACATGTCCTTAAATTTTGTTAAATTTTGAGTTAGATGTTGGGCTTATAAACCCTAAATTCTAGAGGAAATTACAAAAAAATATCAATTTTTTAAAAATATTATAAAAAAATATTTGCTCATTGTTTCTCGTTTTCACTAATATCAGGTTTTTTAAAATAATTACAATTTTGTCATTCGCTCGTTTTTGCCCTAATCTTTGTTTTCGCTCGTCTATTGTTGTTTTGTTGTCCTTCGTCACTGATCTGGTCCTTGATCCAGTGCTTCGTAGTCACTGCTACCTGTTGTTGATGCTTGCTCTCACGAACGCCATGCTGTCCAATCTGCTGCCTCTCGATCTCCTTCGACAATTTCTTAAACATCCTCGTCGATCTGCTTCAATTGTTTATTTTTCCTCAGTCTGTGACAAAACAACATCACACCCGTTTTGTGCCACTGTTGCATCTTCTTCTTCTTCTTCTTCTTCTTCTTCTTTCATCTTTCTATGTTTCTATTGCTATTACTATAACCGCAACCACCCTACAGCTGCTTCTTCTTCTTTCATCTTTTTTTGTTTTTGTTGTTGTTACTATAGCCCCATCTGTGGATCGTTGCTGAGCCTCGTTTTGCTGTTCCATCACCATCGTGCTTCGCTGGTTGATCGCCAGCTTCTTCTTCTTTTGTTTTTCTGTGATTCTGTTATTGTTACGGTAGCCCCAACTATCATGTTGCTGCTTCTTCTTCTTTCATCTTTCTGTGTTTCCATTGTTGTCACTGTAATCCCAACCGTGAATTGTTGTTGAGTCTCATTTTTGGGAAAAGGCAAAGACAAGAGGCATTATAGGGAGCACGCTTGCCAAAAAATGGTTATTGCCATGGATGTAGTCTCCTCTGAACTTTTTGAAGGCCATGGATTTGGAAAAAAGAGGAAAGGCTTTGGGAAAAAAGGCAGAGCCAAGAGGCACTATACAGAGCACGTTCGCCGAAAAACGATTACTGCCATGGATGTTAGTTTATGCACTCAATCGCCAAGGAAAAACTCTGCGGTTTTAGTGGTTAAAAAGATGTCGAATAGAACCGAGAGCTTCGCTTGATGGAATGAAATAGAATTAAAGATTAAAACTTCTTGTTTCCTCGCCATTCGACGATTTATGGCCACTTCTTCTTCTAACAGATTTGGGTGATTCATGTTGTTTCTTCTTCTTCTTCTTCTTCCAGATCTGTTTCCCCAAAACTTTCCAGTAGCTGTGAGGAGAAGAAAAATAGCAAGTTACTGTAAATACTAGTGGCTTTGACGATGAGCAACAATGATAGCAGTGAGGCGAGCTTCTTTCAGATCTACTTCCCTAGAACTTTATGGCAATTGTGAGGAGAAGAACAACAGCAAGTTACTGTAAATACTAGTGGCTTTGACAAAGAGCAGTAATGACAGCAGTGAGGCGAGCAACGACGACAGTGGTGAAGCGTCAGACCAGCTGCGCAGATCAGAATCTTCATAGGGAGTATATTATATACGTGCAATATACATATTATATATGAATCATATACTGTATACATGTAATATACATATTATATACGAATAATGTACAAATAATATATTGATAATATACAGATAATATATATATTATATACAAATATTAATTATATATATGCTATATTATTTGTATACAAATAATATACGAATAATATATAAATAATATATTGATAATATCCTATATACATATAATATACAAATATTATATATATATAATATACATATTTTATATAAATTATATACAGTTTTTTTCTTTTTATTTTTATTTAATTTTTTTTTGGTTTCCCTGCTCTATTGCTCTTAGCATCGGAGTATTGTTCGCTAGAGAAGAATTATTGTTATTCGGCATAGTGTTTGCTTGCAGGAATGTTATTCGCCAAACTGTTGCTCGTCGGAGTGGTGCTCATTAGATTATTGTCGTTTGCCAGCCAGAGTAGTGCTCACTGTATTGTTGTTATTCGTCGTCCAGAGTGGTGCTCGTTAGACTGTTGTTGTTCACCGGCCGGAGTAGTGCTTGTCAGACTGTTGCTGTTCGCTGACTGGGGTAGTGCTCGCTAGAATGTTGTTGTTCATCGACAGACTATTTTCTTCCTTCTGTTATTTTTGTAATTAATATTTTAATACTTGTATAAAGTTAAATTACCTGATATTATTGTAATATATTTCAAAATATTGTATAGAAACTATTTTTTCCTAAATTCTGCTATAGAGTATGTTATATCATACATACATACATACATACATACATACATACATACATATATATATTATAAAAGTTGATTTAATTTTGGGTTTCTTGAAAAAAAAATAACACACCATAAGCTGAGAGGTATATATACATAATATGTCCACACCGGCAAGATTTTAAAGTGCGTTGAACAAAAATAAACAAGATGATCTAGACCCACTTTTATGATTCCTGTACAACATTCATGTCATATACATTCCACAGGTTAGATCTAATTAAACAACTAGAAAGAAATTTTCTATTTTTTCCTCCTTCTCTATCATGCCTTACTTACGGGCACAACGTTGGATTCAATAGAGAACTTTTTCTTCTCTATAAATCAATATTATTACAGGTCAATTCTTAAAGGTGGTAATTTGTGTCGTTATATCGTAAAGGTGGTGTGTTATTTTTGTAATTAACATTTTAATACTTGTATAAAGTTGAAATTCGTGATATTATTGTAATATATTTTAAAATATTGTATAGAAATTATTTTTTCCTAAATTCTACTATAGAGTGTGTTATATCATACATACATACATACATACATACATACATATATATATATATATTTATATATTATAAAAACATGTTTTTTTTCGTAAGTACGAGGGTGAGACTTTTTGGAATAATGTGATGGATAGACAAGTTATTTATAAGATTGAATCCACTAATGATTTGTATATATACTATAGAAATGTTAAAAAAGTATATGAATTTGTTAATTTAACTAATATAGAGTTGAAACATACAAAAAAAAAAAAAAAAAAAAAAAAAGCTAATTATAGAAGAGGCCAACCAAAATGAAAATGGGTTGAAAATGATAAATGATTAGGGAGTACCCTAGCTAGATACCTACATGTGCGACCTCTTTTTCTAGGACATGCTATTAGGTACCAAATTCGTACAATTTATTTTTAATAATTGGATGGCAATTATATAATAAACTTTGTCTTCCATTTATTCTCTTTCCGTACTTATGTTAATTTCTTCCTCATTTCCTTTTAGTACCTAAATAGTACACGAAACTAATCATGAGAAACGCATCGACATTGTGTGTCTCGTACTCTCTCCCTCTTTATTAATTTGTCCTTTTTTATTTTTTTTTTATTATTTTTTTAATCAGTTTGCTCTTTCCTAGCAACATATCGAGATTTAATTTGTCGAAAATGGTCATTCAAAAAATACAAACGTCTATTAATTTTCTTCTTCTAATGCCAAAATAATCAAAAGTTTAACAACTGTTTTTACCCGCAATATCTAATTCAAAGTTTCTCTTTGAAAATAAAAGCACTATGCTAGAATCTTACCTCAAGTGAACCGCTCTCGAATTTTTAAGACTAATTAAATTTTTTTGAATCATGAAGGAATCTAATTATCTCAAGTGAAGCACTTCTCGCACATTTAGTACAATTCACAAACAATAAATGAGTGATCTAAAAAGACTGCAAGTGGGACTAGGAAGTTCTCATAGTGACCCTCAAAAATACAAGAAGATGCTTGCCAAGGAGACTGACCTTTGCTTCTGGAACCTACATAAAAAATGATATACCATTTAATAAAAAGAAAAAAAAATTAAGGGCAGATTAATTATTGAAATAATCTGAGTAACAACTATTAGTGAAAATAAAGCAAATGAACAATAGTGCACAACAATTGATTACGCAGTTCGGCCTTTACGCTAATGTTTGCGGGGTCTTACCCAGTAAAGAGATTTCACTAAAGTTAAGCAAAATACGCTACTTCTTAACAAGTTTTCTTACAGCAGGTAGCCTTTAATCTTAAACCTCACAGAAGATCTTGGAGAAGAAAATGTCACACTCTTCAGACTAACAGGCAGTACCAACTGATGACTCCTTTAGTTTATCTAGAGAAACAAATATAACAACACTCTCTCACACTAGATCACTCAATAAACAATACAGATAGTGTTTCATACAAAAGTGATAAATTCGAAACTAAACAGGTTGAAAACAATGAAGCTCTGAGTGATAAACAAGTCTACAATTGTCTTAGAATAAATAGACTTGGATCCAAAAGCTTTACATAGCAGGACAAGATTCTAGGAGATTTTTAGGTAGATTGTGAGATGCACTGTGATACGATACTGTTGGCACAGATAGCGAGAAGACAGATTTTCAAAAATCTATTTCTTCCAAAAATGCAATGGTGACGATTGATTCTTTTTATAGCAGTAGTTTTTTGATCTTTTGAGAATTTCATAAAGCAAAACATTTCATAACATCGACCTGTATTGCAAGGATTTAATTCCAAACATATTTGTAGAAAAAAACAAGAAAGAATGCAAAATATGACGGTTAAGGAAAGAGAGCAGTTGGTTGTTGTCTTAGCTTTTCTGAGATAAGGAACTTACTAAAAAACTGATCCAGGAATATGGAAAAGAATCGCCAATAATAAGAGAACAAAGGATGTTTCCTTTTAAACATAAAAACGACTAAAAGAATTCTAAAATTGAGATTCTACAATCCAAGATAAACTGAACATCTTGTAAGATTCCAAAAATGAGAAAAGAAGGTCAAGCGAGAAACTAGAACCAAACATGCCAATTAAATATTCCTAACAATCTCTCCCTTTGACATTGTTTGGTGCAAAAACAGAAAACAATAACAATTGGAAGATCACTAAACTAAGAGAAAGAAAATTTATTTGATTATGCATAAAAGGATAGTAAAAGGTCATCACATGAGAAACCAAAACAAACAAAACATTGTGACAACAAGCAAGCAACTAACACAACTAGCAATAGTCATGAACACAAAAGAAACGGAAACATAACAAAATTCCCAAAAGATCAAAACATGCATCCCACCATGCATCCCTCCATCCAAAACCACCACTATCTCTCCCCCTTTTTTGCACACAAATGTCAAGGGTTGGGATTATCAGTGAACTTGTGCAGAATTGATTGGATATGCTGCTGCTCTGCAGTAATGTAAGCAAGACGGGCAATCTAATATCCAAAAGAACTCTGGGGATCAAAGAACTCAGCAGGGGCATTAGTCGAAGCAGTGGTCTGTGGAATAGGATTCCACTCCCCCTCAATGTCTAGTTGATGGAAATCAAGTAGTTTCTTAAGAATGCGAATCTCCCCTTAAATAGGTAGTCGCTCGGGTGAGGGAATCTGGACATTGTACTTGCTGAGGAGATAGGAAGTGATTGTGCATGGGAGTAGGAGTTTGTCGTAACTAGAAACAGAGTCAACAAGCTTAACAATTGAATCAAATATGATCTGCCCAATATTGATTGGGTGACCAGTACTTATGGCATATAGTAGAATGGCGCGATCATGATACGTGGTGGAGTTGTGAGTGGTGGGCATCCAGACATGCAATGAGAAACGGAACAACAGGGAATGTTTGACAATGAGCAGAGAGGCCTTAAGACCTTCTACACCAGACCAGGTCCTGTTTGAATCACCTATGAGGATTGACTTCATCCATGTCGACATCAATGTCGAATGGATATAATGGATCACATTCATCAGGAGGAAGACCCAGATGAGTAAAAAGATCAGCAGGAGAAAAAGAGATGACTCGGCCATGAACATAATTAACATGATGCCATGGGGATTGAGGATCAGTGACCAAAGAGGAGAGATTGGTATAGAAGTCTCTAACAGAGAGGGAGAGTAAAAAGAATGACAAGACACAGAACGAAGCAAGTGTTGGCAGTTCAACAGGGCAACCAGACTGGCTTTTGAAAAATCAAAGTGACTGATAATTCGTTCAACTAGAAAGGATTTTGAAAAAAATTGGGACCAGAGAGACTTCTTTGAGAGATAAAAAAATAGGGGAGTTTTGGCATTAGATGCTTGAATTTTGTGAGACTTGGTTGAATGAGGGGCAGAGGAAGGTGAAGCCGTAGTTTGGGATGGTTCAGAGTGACCTTGTGTGATCCTGGGACTAGGACAAGAAGGCAGTTTAGGGACTATCTCCACTGTGGGACCAGTAGGCCCCTGTTCTGAGTCGAAATCAGAAGAACAGGGAGGAGGAGGCTTTTGAACATGGGGCTTGACTACACATGTTTTCTTGGAATTTCAAAAAGAGGATGGTTTGGTAGGGACAGGAGGAGTGGATGATGCAGTAGGTGGATTTGAGGGACCACTAATAGGTGCCTTTGAGGCGACCACAGAGGGTTTGGAGGGCTACGAGACATTTTTTTGAGAGATAGGATGAGGTTGCGAGATCCCTATAGTACTAGGTGTCAAAGGACAAACAGGATGAAGAAAGGTCGAACCTGATTTATTACAAGCTTTTGATCGAGTTGTCGCGCTGCTATGAATCTCAGACATTTGAGCAAGCACGTTTGCGATCGGAACATCATCTCCTGAAGAGTTTGATTCAATGGTTACAGAGACAGGGCGAACAGACTTCCTGGCCAGAATCTTGAATCTCTGGGGTCGTGGGTTGAATTCATTGGAGAAACAGACTGGAGATTCAGATTCACAGTCGTTCTTGAATCCAGACGAAACCATGGCAAACAACTTGAGAAAATTGAAGAAGAAAGGGCTGTGAGAAGAGCTGTGAAAAGCAGCG
Source organism: Tinospora cordifolia (assembly GCA_030144865.1). NCBI lineage: Eukaryota > Viridiplantae > Streptophyta > Magnoliopsida > Ranunculales > Menispermaceae > Tinospora > Tinospora cordifolia. The sequence goes on along the minus strand of JAJIYU010010627.1, from coordinate 4,285 downwards.
GAGGGAAGGTTGGTTTAAGTAGCCAAGAATGGAGGAAGCCCTAGAGTTGCAGAATGATGGAAAGTTTCCAATCCAGTGTCCACGATGAAGAGCAGAAGATAAACGATTTCTTGAAAACCCAAAAGCATTGAAGAAGGAAGAAAAAACAATGAAAAAAAAAGAAGAAAAAAATAAAAAAAATAATGTTCTGCATTAAGTATTACAACTACCTAATGCAAATACCCAACGAGTCTTTTAATGATTCAAATCGAGCATGATTAAGTAGCTTGGTGAAAATGTCCGCTAACTATTTCTCAGCGATAACATGTTTTAGAAGAACAGTTCTATCTTCAACCAATTCATGAATGAAATGATGTGTAATGTAAATGTGTTTTGTTCTTGAGTGTTGAACAAGATTTTTTGAAATGTCAATGACACTTTTATTGTCACATTACAGAATCACACTGTCCTGTTTTATGTCATAGTCTGTGAGCACTTGCTTCATCCATAGAATTTATGCACAACAACTTCTAGCTGCTATATATTTAGCTTCAAAAGTTGACAATGAAACACTATTATGTTTTTTACTCATCCAAGCCACTACTAAATTATTTCCTACATAAAAAAACCTTCTGAATTACTTTTTCGATCCTCAGTATTCCCTGCCCAGTCAACATCGCTGAAACCTACAAGATCAAGGTTGTTATCTCTAGACATCCATATTCCATAGTCTGTGTGGTTCCACTTATGTATCTAATGATTCTTTTCACAACGGACAAGTGAGATTCTTTAGGAGCAGCTTGATGTCTAGCACATACTCCTACAATAAAACTAAGATTAGGTCAACTTGTTGTTAGATACAAAAGGCTACCTATCATGCTTTGGTATAGCTTTTGGTCGACGTCTTTCCCATCTAAGTCTTTTGTAATTTTAGAGGTTGTACTCATGGGTGTTCTTATGTGCTTTGTGAACCTTTTGACAAGATTTTGAGCATATTTAGTTTGAGAGACAAATGTACTTTCGGTGTTTTGTTTAATTTGTAGTCCAAAGAAGTAAGTTAGTTCGCCAACCGTGCCCATTTCAAATTCGTCCTTCATTAAACTCATTAGATAATTCAAGTGAGGTGGAACCAAAAATTATATCATCAACGTAAATTTGATCAATGACCAAATGTTTACCTAGAAATTTCAAAAAGAGAGTTTTGTCAACCATACCTCTAGTGTATCCTTTGTTGATAGGAAAGTTTGTGAAACGTTCATACCATACACGGGTGCTTGTTTTAGAGCATAGAGAGCTTTTTTGAGGTGGTAGACATGATGTGGATGTTCACTGTCTTCAAAACCCTTTGGTTGTTCCACAAATACTTCTTCATTAAGGTAACCATTAAAGAATGCACTTTTAACATCTGTTTGATGAAGCTTGAAGTTTTGGATACATGCAATAGCTAAAAGGATTCGAATTGATTCAAGAAGAGCCACGGGAGCAAAAGTTTCATCAAAATCAATTCCTTCAATTTGGGTGTATCCTTGTGCAACAAGGCGTGCTTTATCTCTGGCAATGTTCCCATGTTTGTCAATTTTGTTTTTGAAAATCCATTTTGTCCTAATAATGTTAACATCAGATGGTCTTGGAACAAGTTCCCATACTTCATACTTCACTTATTTCGAACTATTCCAGTTCCTCTTGCATAGTAGCTATCCAATTTTCATCAAGAAGGGCTTTGTGAACATTTTTAGGTTCAATTGTTGAAGTGAAACATGAGAATCCTACCATTTCTCTATAGTTTCTTTGAGGTACATTTCTAGGCTGCCTTTCTTGATTAAGATCACCTATTATCAAGTCTAATGGGTGATTAAGTTGAACTCTAAAAGATGGTTCTTTGGACTGTTCTGCTTCTGTATTTTAGGGTGGTCTGTTCAATTTTCTATTTCATTGTCTGTTTCAATAGTATTTTGACAATGTCTTCTATAGTTTATGGACCACTTTCTAATGCACTTTCATCAATTAGCTTGCCTTTCACGCCCTTTTCTTCCTTTTCATAGTCACAAATTGTAACGTTAATTAACTCAAATACACATTGAGTTCGATTGTTGAACACTCGATATACTTTGCTGTTGGTTGAGTACCCAAGAATATGCCTTTATCACTTTTGGCATCAAATTTTCCTAGTTGTTCCCTATCATTTAATATAAAGCAGGTACTACCAAAAACATGAAAATAACTTACATTCGATTTCCTTCCTTTCTACAGCTCATACGAAGTTTGTGAAGAACCTGGCCTTAGGTAAGTTTTGTTGATAGTATAGGCAGCAGTATTGACAACTTCGACCCATAACTTTGTAGAAAGATTAGCAGCTTGGAGCATCACTCTCGCTATCTCCTAAAGTTTGTGATTTTTCCTTTCCACAACTCCATTTTGCTAAGGAGTTTTTGGAGTAGAGAATTCATGACTTACCCGAGTTCATTGCAAAAGTTAGTGAAGTGCTGATTTTTAAATTTCCTTCCATGGTCACTTTTGATTTTTTGAATATTGACGATTTTTTCATTCTGTGATTTTCTACAGCGAGTCTTGAAGTTCTCGAAGGTCTCTGATTTTTCCCTGAGAAAGTTACCCTTGTGAATCTAGAGAAATCATCAACACAGACAAACACATATCGTTTTTGTCCAATGCTTTTAATTTCCATAGGTCCAAACAAATCCTTGTGAAGAAGTTTTAGAATTCGATTAGTGGTTAAAATTTGGACAGGAGGATACTATCTTCTTCTTTGTTTTCCCAGATGGCAAGGACCACAAACAACGGCATGGTTAGAGTTGAGTTTTGGGAAACCTCGAACTGCTCTAAGATTACTAATATTCTTCAAAGTCTTGAAGTTAACATGCCCGAGTCTTTGGTGCCAGATTTTCAGAGGATTCAGGATAGTGTTATGACATTGTTTTAAGAGAGTCATAACGCTCTTTTCAACCTAGTAACAATTATCTGCAGTATGGGTACCCTTCATGATTGACACCCCAGAGCTGTCCACTATGTGGCACCCTTCCTTAGTAAATTTAACAATTAATTCATCATCTCACAGTTGACTGATGCTAATTAGGTTTGTTTTTAGATCTTTGACATAAGAACATCCCTTAATTTAGGTAGCCCGGCAACATTCAATGTTCTTCTGCTGATGACTTTTCCTTTTCTTCAATGACCAAAAGTAACATGCCCATCTTCTCCTGCACGGAATGTAGTGAGAAATTGTTTATTACCTATCATGTGCTTGGAAAACCCACTGTCAACGTACCATGATTCGTCCAAGTAGGCAGATAGAACACTGTGTGCAACATATGCTCAGTTCTATCCTTTGGGTACCCATTTTTGAACAAGAATATGTGTTTTCTTCTAGAGAAAGTTCCTCTACAAACTGTAACAATTCTTCCATCTGTGTCCCTTTTTGTTGCAGTAATAACAGGTGGGAGTGACAGGTATTCGTCTTGTGTTTGCTCTCGTTCTGGACTGAACATTTGATTTTGAAGCAGCTTTGTAGCTCAGTCCCCTTCGATCTTTGGAACTTTGTCCCATGTCAAGTATCTCATTCAACTTGGCCTTCCCAGCATTAAGACACTGAAGTGTTTGTTCTGCAATGTTGAGTTTTAGAGTTTTTTCATCTAATTGTTTATCCTTTTCATCAATTGTCTCTCTCAACTTGCAATTTTGTTCTTCCAATTCTTTGTTCTGTGAGCTAATCTGCAACCATTTTTGATACATAAGTTCATAAATTTTTCGAAATTCATCAATATTTACGTCATCATCTTCACTTTCTGAATTGTAGTTTGTAGAAGTGTCCTCAGCGACAGACCGAGCCCAAGTCCCCTGGAAGGGGGCACCAGAGAGGGTGAGAGCCCCGTCGTGCTCGGACCCTGTCGCACCACGAGGCGCTGTCGACGAGTTGGGTTGTTTGGGAATGCAGCCCCAATTGGGCGGTAAATTTCGTCCAAGGCTAAATATTGGCGAGAGACGGATAACGAACAAGTACCGCGAGGGAAAGATGAAAAGGAATTTGAAAAGAGAGTCAAAGAGTGCTTGAAATTGTCGGGAGGGAAGCGGATGGGGGCCGACGATGCGCATTGGTCGGATGCGGAACAGCTTTTGGATGTGGGTAAAAAGCTTAACAGCTACTATAAGGGGGAGGTGGTTCGAAGTGAGTTCCCCATACTGGCTAGGAAATTCCTCCCCCCCGCCTAGCACACTATGGTCAGGGTGATAGCGAGCAAATAGCGTGGTGAATATTATACATTGCGTATCGTGGTGTATCGTATTCCCCGAT
>JAJIYU010010626.1:0-15941 GCA_030144865.1 Tinospora cordifolia | reverse complement strand
TTAAGTTATGTACGGTTAAATACGATCAAGGCATGAAATGACTGAAATAGAAAGTCAAGTGTGCGTCGCTTGTAATGTAACACCGGCCCGGCCCGCCATTTGGTTTAGTCCACACTGTCAAATAAAATGGTGGATGTGTCCAATGCTTAATGATACAGAGGTTGGGGTGTTACACTAGGTCCTTCATTTGTTAGTGTTCTTTAATTTTTTTGAACCTAAGCTCTGAGACCAATGTTATTGGGGCCCTTTACCTAGGCCGAAGGGCAGCCCAACCAGTACAATGACCCAATGAACTCATCACCATGACAAGTTTGCCCAATCACTGTTAAGCCTGTCCAATTTTAACAACAAGTAATATCATAATAATTTAAGGATTCAAGTGCAAAAGTAAGCAAACATTACAGAGAATTATCATTTATATTATAGATTGTCTCGTTTCAAAATTACACAATTGATCATTATTTACATATACAAAAATAACCAACTCTAACAAAAGACCAAGAATAGGAAAAAGAACTGCCAAGAAACTAGGTTATCATCACGCCTTTCCCTTTGTTAGCCACCAAGGAACCTAAAATGTTAGTAGAGTAGTGAGCCTAAAATTTCAAAATAGCTCAATGAGTAGTAAAACCAACATATCACTCATAACTAGCATTCGAAAAATAGTGTGCATTTATGCATGAATAGCAGAGATGAAATAGTGCTTGAAGCATGGCATAGAGTAAAAATAGTTATAGACAATGCAACAGTTAAAGAAGAATAGTTTAAATACATGCTAGGTAAAAACTGCATCTGGGCTAGTGTTTCAAATAATCAAATCTAACCCTATGTTTATTGCTTGAGCGAGTTGTAAGTCAGGCATACCGGCTATTCAAGCGGGTCATGAGCTAGGCATATTCCTCGAATACTCTAACCCCGCGTTCGGTCCTCAAGTGTCGTTACTCAAGTGGGTCGGAAGCTAGGTGCATTGATCATATGTCCTTACCTCGCGCTCAGACCTCAAGTCTAATCTCAGTCACATCATGTACCCTGATATCGAGCTTGGACCTCAAGCCTACGGTCTCATTATTGACGTACATCTATATATTTCAAAACCAATTCGATATATATCGATCACATGAAATCATTCAACCCATATTATTTCACACATATGTTATGCAAGGAATACAAATTAAAGTAAACACATAAATTAAACTAGTCAACTTGGGTTTGCATACCGATGTCCCATCGATATTTGGCCTAGTACCGCAATACACGCTCGAATCTACATTATGTAAACTCAATTTTAGTTCCTTTGAGCAATGTGGCTCAACTCTAGTTCCACCATCTCTAACCAATTTCGGTCAACCCAAACTTGACGTTGTCAAATTTAGTCAACCAATAAAACTTGGTCAATAGGTCAAACTTATTCAAAATTAGTCAACATGATCAATTTGGTCAATTTTAGTCAAGTTGGGTCAAACTTGGGTCAATTTGGTCAAAATCTCCAATTTTCTATACATAAGTTCTAGCCTTTTTGTTCTATCTGCGTAGCAAATTTGCCAATTTTTCTACAATCAATCCATGTGTCAAATTTGAATGAAACGTTTCAAATTTTATCTACACCACCTAAAAATATTCACCAAAAATTTAGATTGCAATTTTTGGACTCCATTTGATAAGGTTTTCAAGTGGAATATCAGTAATTGTAAATTTTCGATTTCCATGTGACAAACAGTCACTGGTCGTGTAATTTGACTCAGTTAACCAACTTAGATTGAGACAACATTTGGTACACATGTTTTGGACATAACCAGTAATGTCTCCACCAAATTTCAACTCAAAATACCGAGTTTGGTCAATCAATTGATCCCCCAAAGTCCCTACTATGTAATAGATTCTTCTAATGCTCATAGTTTTTATTATTTTTCAAGTGTCTAATTACCCCCATTAAACCATTAATTCAATGCTCTTTCTTTCACATTTTGTAAGGGTTTAGATCACAGAACATTCACTAATTAAGACCTATTTGAAACAGCAAGCAATTTGAGGCTAAAATCATACCCAAACATACCCTCAAACACTTAACAAGTATTAGCAAAACTCTAAAAAAATTTTAAGTACCAGAATACTCATCTTCTAAGGTAACTTTGCATGTATAGAAAATCATGCATATAGAGGCTTAGGATACAGTGTTTATACCTTCTTGTAGCCTTAAATGTGAGGATTAATCACCCTAAGTTTTATCCCAAATGGACATTCCTAACAGCTTCAACTATTGTCTCAAATTTGGTTCCAACAATACTTTTGCTGTCACAATTAGCAAGCAACCAACTTTGGCACACTGCAAATCATGTCCAAAATCTCCATTTTTGTTTTCTAACAAATGGAAATTGAATTATACATGACAAGGATTAAAATGAGTGTTTTACATCAAAAATCGACCTCAAATGGGTTAGGAACCAACCCTTCAAACTTTTGATCAACACTAGTTTTCTGCAGCTTTCAGCTCCCAACTATGTTGAGTAACCCACATTGGTGGTTGTTTTTCTCTCTTATGATTGTGTGATTTGATGAAGGGTTTGAACAGTATTGTAGATGGAAGTAAAAGCTTTCAAAAGACAATAATATCAAGAAAAATGGATTTGGGACTAAGGAGATGCAAGTTGTTAAAGATGGGTTGCTCAAACTGAAAAACTACTCAAAAATTATTGGTTTTTGTTGCATGTTAGACCACTCTTGCATGGCCAAATGGATTGCCAAATGGCCATCCACGTGGCTCCTGGGTTGCCATGCAAGGTGTCTTATTATCCCTACTTATAGATCTAGCCAAAAATCTTGTCAAATGGCCAAAACCATGGCTCAAAATCTTGTTTAAAACTAGTTCTTGTTGTTGGTTTTCTATTGAGAAAATGGGGTAGAAAAGAAGGAAAAGGAAGGGGAAAAGGAGAGGGAGGTGCATGGGCCGGCCCATGCGCCTAGCGCAACCGCACTAGCCACCCGACCTATGTGTGAATTCAAGTCCAAGCCTGTAGACTTGGGCTATTTTTTTTTCTCATTTCATCTTTTTCTCTTCATCTCATTTTTCATTTTTTTCATTTTTTCTCCCATTATAAGCATTATTTTATTTGTCATTTATGCATTCACCCATCATCACTTTTATCCAAAAACACATATATTTTCAATATACTCCAAATTCAAATTTATACATTTTTGTCCAAAAAAAATCACATATTTTACCCAAAAATCTATATTTTCCCTTAAAAATCAAATAATTACCAAAAAATTAATTATTCCTTCATAAAAATTAAATAATCACTTTAAAAATTATATTTTCTCCCAAAAATTGTATTTCTTCAATAATTAATGTATTCTCTTTTCTAAAATTATATTTCTCAATTAATCTAATTTTCTTTAATTAAATGGTTAAAATTAGAGAAAATTAAAAACTTCATATATTTTCATTAAAAATTCAGAAAAATACATGTGAATACATATATCAAACCCTTAAATTTTGTGTCTCAAAAATATGGGTTGTCACAATTGCTCACCCTATATGGCGTATAATATGCAAGAATATCACCCTAGATGAGCCTAGGCATAGTCTTAGATCTATGTACAGTGGTAGGAAATAAATTACCATAGTAATCAAAACGAAAAAGTGAAAATCAGTTAGTGCAAATGCACTACCGTAGTAGGCTACCATGATAACCAATGGGTATTGATGAAACATAGACACATTACCATGGTGATCAATTACACCACCGTAGTAGTGAGGTGAAATTCCCATAAAACATAGGAAAATGATGGCATTACTATAGTAGCATTGATCAATACCAAGGTAACTAGTAGGAAAAGTGGTTTTCTAGGTATATATCTCTCATTCCTAGTGTTCTAACGGCCCTGGCATCCTACTACATTGACTTCAAGACCATGAAACATGCATTTTAGACTAGGACAACGTTATTATACCTTCTTTGATTTGTTGAATCCCCTAATTGCTCCAAGAACGATCGAAAATTGGTTCTATAGCTTGAACTCGTACTATAAAGCAGGTCTCTAGTTTTTCCTCTTCCTATTTCTACTGTTGCTTTGTGGAATAGCTATGGAATGAGCAAGTATTAAGGAGAGAGCTAATAGAGCTAAAAGAGAGAAGAATCACACTTACTTAAGTGATGAGAATGGGGTGTTTGGGAAGGGTCTATATAGAGTTCTCAATGACAAGTTTTGGGAAGTTCGATTTGTTTCCATTGTAGAAACCTTTCTAAATATCTATTTTATTTATTCTTCATAAACAAATATTAGTAAGTCATGCTTTTAGAAGCTGCCCACATGTTGGAAGTTTCTTGAAGTCATTTTAGAAACTTTCCATAATGTTTTCACGCATGTTTTATATGTATTATACCGGTATGGGAATTGCATTACCGCAGTAACCAGATACTATGTTTCTAATTCAATTTTTCTCAACAAACAAGTCCCTACCACTGTAGTTAATTCCATTACCACAATAACTAGTGGGGGAATCCCTATGTAATGTTTTGTGTTTTGTTCTGGTTTGCCAACCCTTTTATACATAGAATCATACGTCTTTCGCACCATTATTTCCGTAAATTTCCTAAAGTTTATGTTACTTGAGTTATTTTATTTAACTTTATTTATCAAATTTTAAAATATTACATGTGGCATCGATAACATGACTCTAAAACTAATAGTATTTAGGCATTAAAAAAAGTGCCCTGTAGTTGGCAATGTGCCCATTCAATGAGTGGCAAATTGCATGTTTGAGATAAGAAAGTCCAAAATATTGTGTCATTGCATGTGTGAAGAGTGGCCACAATTGTAATACCCTGAAAACTCAGTACCAAATGAAACGAAATTCAAGGTCTATTTTGTGAAATTTGGGTGTAAAATGAAACCGACTTCGTTTCAGAGCTAAATTTGGTAGGTTCTAAAATTCTTATTTAAAGACCTTTAAGAATCCAAAATCACCTAAAATGAAGCAAATTCACTTGAACCGACCAATTGAACAACATATCCAATAATTAGCTCAATTTGTCAAGATTAGGGCCCTCATTTTGTCAAAACACCTTCAGAGGTTTGAATTAGGAAAGAAATGGAATTTAGGGTACTTCAAGGATTTGGAATGACCCAAAATTCTATGGGATGGCATAAACTAACAAGACACATGACATGCCCAAAAATTCGGACAATTGGCCAAGATGCAGGTAAAGTACCTCCAGTGGGCTCTAAATAAGGAAGGTTTCTAAAGAAAAACACCTTGGGCCAAACTATACCTCAAAAAATTTGTGTCTTGATCATGTGGTTCCAAAAGTATAGGTAATACACCTAAATTCCTATTGGTTAGGGAGATATTAAATTTTATTAAATTCATGTAAACCCATGAAGGCATGGCCACCCAAAGCATGTGCAAGTCACATGGGTGGAACACCATGATCGGGTATACCCCACCCTACTTAACCACCATGGTACGTCTTCCCTTATTTGATTCTGTTAATCATGATCCAATGTACCACACAAGTTCAGTTCACCATAAATTTGGGACCGCCCACCTAGGATTTGGAAATCTGATTGATTCCATGCACCAAGCTAGTTATCATGTGTTCCATGCCTCACCTGAGCAAAATCGTTCCATCTATGCACATGTGTGTGTGCACACATGTGAATTAACCTAATTAGAATGGTTTTAAATTTGAATTAATGCTCATAAAATCGTAGCCATCCCACACCCACAAGAAAGAATCAAAAATGGAAACTTTCCTCACCCATTTTGGTGCCTAAATTGAGTGATTCTCACATATGGAACGCCACCCTTGGGTTTAAACCAAATTGGAGAGTTTTCTTAAGCTTAGATATGAATATTAGACTATGTTATGGTGTCCCCTCAAGACTGATAGCATACTCCCCATGCTCAACATCCAAAGAAGAAAGATTTTCAATATATACTAAGAGTGATGCCAAACAAAGGAAATGGACAAAGGAAAGATTCTTGCTCACATGTACTTGCCAAACTAGACTAGAAACTTGCTATGCTCACTAGATCATATCCCAACTGATATTAGCATTATTCTAAGTCTAAAAATATTCTTTGATATTAATTAAGAAATTTAATAGAGAATCAAAACATGGCTCATAAGAGAATTGGCAAGTTTAGTGATCCTTGTGCATACTTACCAAGTTTCTCTTTTAGTGTTTGAAAACTTGCTCAAACCTTGAGAGCTGCCCATGAATTGACAAGGACATCCCATATGCTCATGAGCAACTATAAATACCCCCCTAAGTTGCACACAATCCCACATTCCAAGAACAAGAGATATTCCTCACAATAGTGCTCTCAAACTTCTTCTTCTTCTTCTTTTCTTTTCGTTTTCTTTTGTGCAAAGGTGAGAGATTTTTAGTTCTAGCATTTAATGATTAGTAGAGAGTTGTTCTGCTAAGATTTGAAAGTGCTAAAGTGAAGGGAACCTCTGCTGGAATTTGGAAAAGACATCTCATATAAGGTGGAAGTTGCTTTCTTAAACACTCTTTTCATATTTGAGCCATTAGCATGCTCTTTCTTGTACGAAGTTTTTGTGTTTTTTCTGAAAATCATGATACATGTTTTCACTTCTATTTTCCAGTATTTGGGTATGTTTCAGTTTGGATGAATATTCAAGATCACGCATTTATGATGCTCATTTAATGTTAGTATCATGCTTAGGAGTTATTCTAAAGTTTGGTACATGATATTGAATGGTGAGTAAATTGTTTTGCAAATTATTAAATTCTAAAATTTATTTCTAGCTTGTTCTTATATTCTGAAATTTTATTTATATTTCATGAATGTGGGATTTAAGATGAGAAGATGGTGATACAAACCACGTACCATCATAGTAGACACATGGTTGCCATGGGTGTTCTCTTCTTATGATTAGTTCATAAGGTTTGTAATACCTAAGTGATTGATTGATGGGTTAGAGTCCCTAAGTCCAAAGTCCAATGAAAAAGGCTAAGAAATGTCATATTTCACTCTAAAGAGTCACTTAGTTGAGAACATCAAGGGTTGAAAAACTCTGTTGGTCTAAGTTACAACTTTACACAATCTTGATGCTTAAAACGCTTAATTTTTTAAAGTGTTTGAATTATGGATGTGTTAGTGATTTGAATATGAAAATGGTTGTTTAAGATCTACTAAGCTTAGTGTTCACCCTTCCTTTAACATTTTTTAGGAAATTGAATATGCAAGGACTTGGGGCATCTCTTTTGAATTTATTTGAAAATTTCTATGTAGGGCATGTTTGCCCAGTTTTGTTATGAATTTCATTGCAATTGTTTTTAATTAAAAGTTATATTTTTTTTTCTTTATGAATTAATAAAGATTAGAATTTCCTTTTATCTTTTATTATGTGGCCTTATTTAGTTTTTATATTAAGACACGAGATACTGGGAATAGAAAGTCAAGTGTACGTCACTTGTAAAGTAACACTGGACCCGGCCCGCCTTGTGGTTAAGTCCACTGTTTCAACAATGATTAAGTTCAGATACTCATAGTGAAATCAATGGGGGTTGGGGTGTTACAATAATATATACGTGTAACGGTATGATGGGTTTGTTGGATGAAAAAGAAATTGAGATAGGAATATGTTCGTAATAGATTCCATGTGTAATACCTAAAAAAATTGGTATTTAATTAAATAAAATTCAAGATCAATTCAATGAAATTGGGTGCAAAATGAAACTAGGCTCATTTTGGGCCTCAATTTGGCAGATTTCCAAAAGTCTCATTTGGTGACCCTTAGGGACCCAAAGCAACCTGAAACGAAGTAAGGTGGCATGAACCAACTAATTGGACAACATATGAAAAATTTAGAATAATTGGTCAAGATTAGGGTTTTCATTTACCACACGCCATTCAGGGGTCCAAATTAGAAAGAATTGGTATTTAGGGTACTTCATGGAATCAAAATAACATGAAACAAAACAGGGTGACATGAAGTAACAAAATAAACAACATATCCAAAAATCAGGACAATTGGCTAAATATCTATTGAAAATTTGTATTCTTTAATTGCTTTGATTTTACTAAGTGAAAATTTGTATTCTTGAATTTACTCTAAGGCATGATGTATTGAAAAAAAAAATAGAAAGTCAATTGTGTGTCACTTGTAAAGTAACATGGTCTTCATTTGCAACATGCCCTTACATTAAAAAGAAACTTTAAGAAAATAGAAACTTGCAAAAATTCAAATTCCATTGTCTTCATAATTTAATTTCCTGAAAAAAAAGAGGAAGGGGTGAGCACAAAGCTCAGTAGATCTTTTTCAAACAACCATTTTTCAAATTCAAATCAATAACACATTCATATTTCAAATACTTGCATACATTAGGCGTTTCAAACATCCATTTGTTTAAAGTTGAGATTTTAGACCAAAAAGGTTTTGAAGCCCTTGATGTTCTTAACAAAGTACCTCCTTAGAGTGAAATATAGCCTTTCTTAGCCAATTTCATTGGACTCTTGGACTTCAAGGGACTTTACCCACTAAGCTTAGTGTTCACCCTTCCTTTAACATTTTTTAGGAAATTGAATATGCAAGGACTTGGGGCATCTCTTTTGAATTTATTTGAAAATTTCTATGTAGGGCATGTTTGCCCAGTTTTGTTATGAATTTCATTGCAATTGTTTTTAATTAAAAGTTATGTATTTTTTTCTTTATTAATTAATAAAGATTAGAATTTCCTTTTATCTTTTATTATGTGGCCTTATTTAGTTTTTATATTAAGACACGAGATATTGGGAATAGAAAGTCAAGTGTACGTAACTTGTAAAGTAACACTAGACCCGGCCCGCCTTGTGGTTAAGTCTACTGTTTCAACAATTGTTAAGTCCAGATACTCATAGTGAAATCAATGGGGGCTGGGGTGTTACAATAATATATACGTGTAACGGTGTGGTGGGTTTGTCAGATGAAAAGGAAATTGAGATAGGAATATGTTCGCAATAGATTCCATGTGTAATACCCTAAAAACTTGGTATTTAATTAAATAAAATTCAAGATCAATTCAATGAAATTGGGTGCAAAATGAAACTAGGCTCATTTTGGGCCTCAATTTGGCAGATTTCCAAAAGTCTCATTTAGTGACCCTTAGGGACCCAAAGCAACCTGAAACGAAGTAAGGTGACATGAACCAACTAATTGGACAACATATAAAAAAAATAGAATAATTGGTCAAGATTAGGGTTTTCATTTACCAAATGCCCTTCAGGGGTCCAAATTAGAAAGAATCGGTATTTACGGTACTTCATGGAATCAAAATAACATGAAACGAAACGGGATGACATGAAGTAACAAAATAAACAACATATCCAAAAGTCAGGACAATTGGCTAAATATCTATTGAAAATTTGTATTCCTTAATTGCCTTGATTTTACTAAGTGAAAATTTGTATTCTTGAATTTACTCTAAGGCTTGAGGTATTGAAAAAGAAAATAGAAAGTCAATTGTGTGTCACTTGTAAAGTAACATGGTCTTCATTTGCAACATGCCATTACATTAAAAAGAAACTTGCAAAAATTCAAATTCCATGGTCTTCATAATTTAATTTCCTAAAAAATAAGAGGAAGGGGTGAGCACAAAGCTCAATAAATCTTTTTCAAACAATCATTTTTCAAATTCAAATCAATAACACATTCATATTTCAAATACTTGCATACATTAGGCGTTTCAAACATCCATTTGTTTAAAGTTGAGATTTTAGACCAAAAGGGTTTTGAACCCTTGATGTTCTTAACAAAGTACCTCATTAGAGTGAAATATAGCCTTTCTTAGCCAATTTCATTGGACTTTTGCACTTCAAGGGACTTTACCCACCAACCAAGTACTTTGGTCTTAGAACCATATGAACTAAACATATGAAAAGAACATCCATAGCAACCCACACGTTTGCTATGATGGTATGTGGTTATTATCACCATCATCTTTGTTAAATCATATATTCTTGAATCATAAGATAAATTTCAGAACATGAAACTGAAATAAATAAATTCAGCATATGATCAAACTGAAAATTTAATCATGAAATAATCAAAATCATGCATCATACTTTGAAATAAAGCCTAAGCATGATACTAAACATGGCATGATTATTATTCATGCATAAATTCGAACAAGAATCAAATCTAAAACTGAAAATATATTTTTGAATGCTTGAACTAAAATTATTTTGATTTCAAAAGCCAAACAAACCATGAATATGCTAGAAATTTTAAAAAGAAAAAGGGGTGTTAGAGAAATCACTTCCACCTTGAGATGTAGTTTCCCCCAAAGTTTAGATAAGAGCTCCCAATGTTCAAGCACTAAGAAAATCAACCAAGGAGAATCCCCAAGCCAAGAACTTCTCACACTCAAGAGGGAAAAGAATGGTGAGAAGGGGGTGCCAAGAAAAAGGCTTAGAGAACAAGAGGAAATCTCAACTCTTGTTTCTTGGGATGAGTTGAATTGTGAGCATGGAGGATTTATATAGGTTTCAAAAGTGTATAGAATGGCAAGTTTGTGGTGCTCTAATTGTAAGAAACATGCCAATTCTTCAAAATTTCATGCCCCCCAAGTATAGGAGAATAGCAAGTGTATTTAGGCAATTTTTGGAATTTAGAAACCATTTCTTTTGGTTTTTTGGAAACATTTTTATTGATTTTATTTGGGTTTTTCGTTTTATTTTGGAGCATTCGATCCAAGCCGTCGGATCTATCTTGATCGCAGTGGTAGATCACAGATCGTGCAGGTTCAATCTGGGCTATTGGATTTTTTTTGAGCGCGACATTCGGTCCGCGATCGATCGAAATGCGTCTTTCTGGGCCATCGGATGCGCATCGATCACGATGTGCGGATCTCGATCGTGATCAACAAATTTCATCTGGGCCGTCGGATGATCCTCGATCAAGGTGTGTTCGCGATCTCCGACTGTGCTTCAGCCGTGAGCCGTTGGATCTAATGGATTGAACGTGGGCCATTGGATTTTGCTGATTTGGTGTATCCGGGCGCCGGTTTTGGTTTGATCTCATTCGTTAGATCTAGCAGATTGTTTGTGGATCATTGGATTTCAGTGATTCGGTGCATCCGGGCGTATGGTACGGTTTTGATCATGACCATGAGATCTTAGATCATGTGGATGATGTATTTCTGGCCGTGGAATGTAGTTTTTAATACCAAAATCACTTTCTAAGGTTGCTATTATCTGGATTTTGCTAATTAGACACTTTCTAATTGATGAAAACTTGGTTTTATTTCACAAATCATTCTATTTTATGGACTTACTAATATTTTTTTTCTTTCTAATTATTCAATATTGTATTTATTAGATATTTTTCTATTTCTTTAATATTGCCAACAATTACTAATCCCTATTTCTCTATTTTTGCACTTCTTTATTTGCCTATATATTTTATATTCCTTTTATTTTTTTATGTAATTATAAATTGATGCTTATATAATGTTATACTTATTTTTTTATAAATATAAGCATATTTCATTTTTATTCAATTATGTACATTTTTTTATATATATATTCTTATAATATGTAGTATTTAACATGCCTATTATATTCTCACACAATTTACCCTATAAATATATGTCTATACCTATATATATTTTTATTCCTATTCTTTATTTCTTAAATTTCATAATTAATTATATTTAATTGATATTTCCATTAACACACTTTCATTTGCCTCAGAATTGTTTTTCTCAATGAATTTTTATTTCATTAATAACTTTTGTTGACAAAATTTTGAGGTATTACAGAACAATCTGAAAAACAAATCATGAAACAACCATAATCATGCATCATACTTTGAAATAAAGCCTAAGCATAATACTAAACATGGCATGAATATTATGAATGCATAAATCTGAACAAGGATCATATCTAAAAGTGAAATATATTTTAAAATACTAAAACTGAAACTATTTTGATTTCTCAAGCCATACAAACAATGAACATGCTAGTAATTCGAATAAGAAAAAGGGGTGTTCTAGAAATCACTTCCGCCTTATGATGTTTTCTCCCCAAAGTTTAAGCAAGAGTTACCAACATACAAGCACCAAGAAAATCACTCAAAATAAATCCACAAACCAAGAACTTCTCACACACAAGGGAGAAAAGAAAGGTGAGAAGGGGTGCCAAGAAGAGGGTTTAGAGAACAAGAGGAATTCTCAACTCTTGTTTCTTGGGATGAAAGGAATTGTGAGCATTGGGGGTTTATATAAAGTTCAAAAGGGTAGAGAATGGTAGTTTGTGGTGTTCTCTTTGTGAAAAACTTGCCAATTCTTCAAAATTTCGTACCTTCCAAGTATAGGAGAATAACCAGTGTATTTTGGATAATTTTTTAAAATTTTATTCAGATTTTCAGTTATTTTTCATGATTTTCCTGCATTTTTTCTCGGTCCATTTTTCTTGTCACTCGGATCGTCTTTGAGTACCGCACGGTAGATCATAGATCGCGATTCGTGAATTGCGCCGCGTTGTGCGTCATTAGATTAGGCAGATCAAACGCAAGCTGTTGGATCGTGGTGATTCGGTGCATTTGCGCGTCGGTGCTGGCTCGATCGTGATCGTCGGATCATGCTGGTGGATTTTGGACAGTAAGATCATGCGGGTTTAGATGTGGATTACATGTTTCTGGCCGTTGGATGTTGTATATATTGCCAAAATTACTTTCTAAAGTTTCTATCATCTGGAATTTGCTAATGATAAACCCAATTTCACTTTCTAATCTATGTATATATGGTTTATTGCACATATCTTTTTATTTTATTAAATCTTTCTATGTTTCCTACTTATATTAAATAGATTTGCTAATATTCTCCCCTTTCTATTTCTTTAATATTGTATTTATTAGATATCTTTCTATTTCTTTAATATTTCATATTTCTCTATATTTTTCATTTCTTTATTTCATATATGTTTCTATATATCTATTTCATATTTTTATTTTCAAAGAGGTAAAAATAATTATATATGTATACATATAATTCACTCTACTTACTTTATATTTGCTAATTAACTCCATAATTGTTGCAACATATGTATAATTACAAAACAATTCTATACAAATTATATTTGATAATTCTCCTTACCTTATATCATTTTTTAGATCATCCTTATACTAAGATTTCATTTGCCTCCAATTATTTTAGAATTTTTCTCAATAAATCTTATTTCTCATTTTTCCTACATAATTTTCACCCAAAAGTCTCAAGAAATCTTCACTTACTTATTTCATTTAATTTTTTTGTCGAATTTATTTATTTTTAAGTTATTTGACAAAATTATGGGGTATTACACAAGTTGAGCATCTTTGACTATTATATGGTGCCCCTTCAAATCCAATAGTGTACACCCATCTTGATGTCCAAGAAATAAGAGAATGGGAAATTATTCTTTGTGTGTTTATGTGATGAGCAAGCAAGGAAAACAAAAAGAAAAGTTTCCATGAGCACATATAGGATGTCCCATTTGAATTAGAATATGATTTAAACCTCTTTTGTGTTGACACATAGTTAGGAAACAAGATCGTACTTATATCTTTTAAATTAGATTGCCATAGTGGTCCGCGCTTGCCAACCATGAGCACACTTGCCTTCTTCATGCAAACCGTCCCCTTTTGTTTGAAAACTTGCCCAAACTTTTTGAGCTTCCCAAGCTGCCCAAGACTGACCAAGACGTCCCCCTAATGATCTTGAACACCTATATAAACCCCCTCATGTTCTCATTCTTTTCATGATTATGTGATTTTAAACAGGAGAAAGTGAAGATAAGAACCACGTACTGTCATAGTAACCCATATGGGTAGTATGGGTGTTCTTAACACATGTTTGGAGTGTGTGGTTGTAAAGTGCAACTAAGGGATACGTGGTATGTGGCATCCAATGGAAAGTAAAAAAGAAATGTCTTTCTACCCTAAAGAGGGGTATCTAAATTAAGAACATCAAGAGAGTTGTAACACATCGGGTCCCACTACGTGATGATATTGTCCCCACTTAGCGACAAACACACTGTGGGGGTTTTGTTCCTGGATAGACTCAAACTCGAGCCAGCCCCAAAAGGCATCGGCACTAGTGAACACCAGTGTATGCACTCATAGCCTAGTCTCAACTCTGAAGTCCATCCGATGTGGGATTATTAAAATCGACCCACCTTGGGGGCCATCTCGCCCTCGAGATGCACACCCGTTACACTCAGAGGTGGCTTTGATACCATTTTGTAACAGACCAGGTCCCACTATGTGACGATAGTGTCCCCACTTAGCCACAGACACACCGTGGGGGTTTTGTTCTTGGAGAGACTTGAACTCGAGCCACCCCCAAAAGGCCTCGGTACTAGTGAACACCCGCGTATGCACTCATAGCTCAGTCTCAACTCTGAGGTCCAGCTGATGTGGGATTATGACAATGTTTTTTCTTTTTTTCTTTTTTTCTTATTTTTTCTATTTTCTTTGTTTTCTTTTTCTTTCTTTACTTTCTTTCCTTTTTTTTCTTCTTTTTTTTCTTTTTTTTTCTTTTTTCTTCTCTTTTACTTTTTTTTGCCTTTTTATTGTCACACCACATAGGCCAAACACACTGCACACCGCGGGTGTGGTGACTCACCAGGTACTATCCCCACCCCTTGGGGTTTTATTTCGCCTCCGCAGAAATTCTATCCCTAGACCCTAGGGATAAGTATCTAAAGTTCGCCAAATCCGCTATCATTGAGCGACAGTACCTGGTGAGTCACCACACCCGCGGTGTGTGTCTAGGGTGTGCAGTGTGTCCAACCTATGTGGTGTGACAATAAAAAGGCGCATTTTTATTGTCACACCACATAGGTTGAACACACCACATACCCAGGCCACACACCGTGGATGTGGTGACTGTTAGTTCAATGGTAGCAGGATTCGTGAAATTTGGGTACTTAAGCCCTAGGTCCCAGGTTCAAATCTCTGCGAAAGCGAAATAAAACCCCAAGAAGATGGGATAGTACCTAGTGAGTCACCACATCCATGGTGTGTGGTCGGGGTGTGCAGTGTGTTCAACCTATGTGGTGTGATAGGAGTAGAACCCCTTTCAGTCATAACATCAACTTGAACCAATTTGATGTATGAATCACTTAATGTTTGAAAGTGCGTGACTTTAGATTTGCTAGAAATTTGAAATAATAAGCTAGTTGGTTGATGGATGATCCACTGGGCTATGTGCTCACCCCTTCTCTTTATTTTTCATGAAATTGAATCATGAAGACTATGAAAACCTTATAGTAGTTATATTTAGAAAGTTTCTATTTTTAGAAAGTTTCCTTTTTAATGTAAGGGCATGTTGCCCAATTTTTAATAAGACTTATGCTAAACTTTTATTTTAATATTTTGAGTTATGTATTCTTGATTATGAATTCAATAATATACTTCTTTTTTTCATAAGTAAAGAATTATTTCTACTTGCAATGCCTTATTGAATTTAAAATTGATCAAATTGGGTGAGGCACTCGTGAAAGGTTCAATAAGAGTTAGAATAAAGGAATCGAGATGTATGTTTTGTACTTGTAAATGTAACATAGGACCCGGCCCACTTTGTGGACAAGTCCGATAAGAATACAATGGCTAAGTCCAATTGAGTTTCTTGGGGGTTGGGGTGTTACAAAGGTGGTATCAGAGCTCATTTATTAGAAACACTAGGCTACAAATAGAAAGTTAAGCCTAAACATGTGTTGTTGGGCTAGAATTAGAAAGTTTAAACTTATACCAATGGTGGTATTAGAATTAGAAAGTGTTAACTCAATTAGGTTTGACCTATGCTTTGAGTTGAAATTAGAATGCCCTACCTTCTATTTTGAAATTGAAAACTATTTTGAAATTAAAAACTATTTTGAAAACAGTTTTCAAAAAAGAAAGATGTGTTTTGAATTTTTTTGTTTAAATATAAAGACTGCAAGATTA
>JAJIYU010010625.1:0-15913 GCA_030144865.1 Tinospora cordifolia | reverse complement strand
ATTTAAGGAAGTCAAACAATTTAAATTCAATTTCCAAGTAAAATTCTAATAACCTAAAACTATTCAATCAATTGCTTTGAATCTTAAATCCGTATAATACAAGTGAGCAAGTAAGTCACGCCCACCTAATTTTTCCGTCCTTCAGGGCTCCTTGCTTTCCTTTGAAATCCTCGACACGTTAATATATGGATCTGAAATTTAACAATTAATAAAATTACTCTTAGGCTTAAATAATTTCTAAGATAATTATGGAGTTCAAATATTACTTCCAACTAATTTAAGGTCATTCTAAAATTTTAAAGTTTAATATATTCTCATTAATATAATTTTTCAGTCCGTTGAATACTCTTAATTGAATTTAAAACTTTAATAATTTACTTGCAAGCTGTTATCGTATAATCAGAATTCTAATAACTTAATCGTTGTAATTTAGATAATTTATTACCATCATAATTAATTTAATTACGAATAAAATAAGACTTCTAAACGTTCCAAGTTTAGTTTTCAGTGTTGACATTTCATTCTTTTCCTATAATAGATTCAAAGCTTTCACAGATTTATTTTTCATATTTTTAACTAACTAAAATAATTAAATTTTTAAACCTCTAATATTATTTATCATCTACTATGTAAAAATTATTCCTAATCAAATTAGGATTGTATTCGCAGAATCTTTTAATTTGAGTTTTATTGAACTTCTTTTTTTTTTAAATTTTTTTATCTAAACATTTAAAATAATTTAGTTAATTTTAATAATAATTTTTTTTTTAAATTCTCATGTTTTTCTACAAAATAATATATTATTTTATTTTGACTCGTGACGTAACAAGCTTGCAACATTCCGGGGTGTTACACCCGTCTCCTCTGGCTCGCTTCTTCAGCACGCCTCATGCCAACGCCCATCCTCAACTCCTTGTTTACACACACTCACCACTCATTATGTACATATTCTTATACCTATGTTTTATTTTATTTGTTCGGTTATTATTATTATTATTATTTTTTTTTCTAATCATGTTCATGGGTCTATTTAAAACCTTAGGATAAGTTTACAATGGTATTTATATTTTTATCTCCTTACTATATATATATATATATATATGTACATACCAATTGTCGAAATGTATAAACCTTATTATAAGTGTATATGTGTTGCCATGTGGTTATTTTTACTGTTATTAATTTTTTTTAATTTTAAATTTTTTTTCCACACTAATCATAATAAACATCAAATAATTATTTCAGCTATTTATATATATCTCTAAAACATAGAATATAATTTTATCATATTTTTATTATTATTATTATTATTTTTTTGGATCAAGTGATATATTTCATCTTCGCATCACTCGCGCCTTCGCACGAGCGCGAGTGAGCTATGAAATACTTTATTTACTCCTAAACATAGTCTACATCTGTATTTAATTTGTACATGATTCTAATTCATTTATTATTATTCATCTTATGCTCACTCACGATGTGACACGATCACGAAGTTACGGGGTGTTACAATAAGAGAGGACGGGTTGTGTACCCAAGACTATAATTTTCTCAAAACTTTTTGTTCTGATACCTTATCAAATACTAAAAGGAATTTTGACTTATAGATAATGGCTGGATCCATGAGATATGCCACTAGAGCTGCCACATCTGATAAAATTGAATCAGGAGGACAGGAGGCACAAACTGGTGCTCTTGAGGCTCAAATTGAGAATATGCTGACTCATGAGTTGTTAAGAGAGATCATTAGGAGGGTTACTTTAATACCCCAAAAATTTTATAGAGTTTTAGTAAATTTAAATAAAAATAATTTAAGCACAATAAACCTTGAAAAACTCATGAAAACATGGTTTAAGAGTTGTTTAGTCAACGTACAAAAAATTGGCAAAAACAGAGTGAAGCACAAAATTTTGAAAAGTGACTACTTGGTGGTTACCACGGTCATTAAAGTGATTATTGTGGTCATTAGACTGAAACCCGGAAAAAAAAATTCAAAATCACCACGTTTTGTTTACCGTGGTCGTTCGTGTGATTACCGCGGTAATCCGACTAAAACGCAAAAAATAGGTTTTTGGTTACTACAGTAATCCTTTGAGTTACCGCGGTCATACGTGAATTATATATCTATGAACAGTGCGCCGACAAACCCTAATCGTCTTTTTACCCTAAATTCACACATCTACTCCAAAGTACCAATACTTATTGCCAATAATCGAATTTTCTTCACTTCCCTACCATTTTAGATTGATTTCTATCCATTCAAACCCCTCTCTACTGGATTGTGAGTCTAGATCCATGAAAAACAAGCTTCACCAAAAAGAAGGTCTGTGGGGGTGTTGTTCCAAACATTTTGAACTCAGATAAAATCACGAAACCCACTCGAAATCTTAGGTTCTTAGCATTGTAAATCATTTTGCTAAGTGTGAACATGTTTTCTTTGAAGTCTAATTGGTTTGAGGGTTGTAAGACCTTGTTTGGTGGAAAACAAAGAGGAAACGTGAACGGCCCTAAGGTATAAAGACTTCTTTTACTTTGATGGGTGTTTTAGGAGTAATGTGCATGTGTCTGAGTATTAAACACATGGGAAAAGCGCAAGTGAGACAATGAACACAAAAGCATTGAACACACGAATCCACTGGTTACCGCGATAACACGGTGAAAAACTAGTTTTCATCTTTGTTGTGCACGCACAAATTGCCACAGTAACGCCACTCTTTATAATAGTAATGCCACTCTTTACCGTGGTAATCAGAGGAAAAATGGTGAAATGAAATCCTTTGAGATCACTAAGTACACCTTATGACATCTGTGTTAGGGAATCATTAAATTATGATTTAAGAAACCTTGGGAATGTTTGAAACTCATGTAATGTGGTTTTGAATCTCGTAGATTGAAAGACAAGGCTAATTCATTGCGAAACAAAGGCCCAAGGGAACGAGATATAAGGGTGGAAGTTATTACCTTACTCCTTAGTATTATTTGAATTTTAATGCTAAATATGTGATGTTTACATTTCTTGAATGCCTAAAAGCATGCTAGGATGTGTTTATATAATTTGTGAATGACATGATTACATGATTGCTAGAATAAAATGAGTATAGGTCCATGTTTATTGTTTATAATGCTTTATAACATAAGATGATTGTTGTTATGTGTTTCTATGAGATGATCAACATGATTACGATACTGTACAATAAAGTGCTATAAACGATGAAATGATATCTATATTTGCCATGAAGATTTTGTTGATACACAAACAAAGTTATATTAAGAATTGAACCACGTACCATCGTAGTGGTCCATGGGGGATCATTGTAGGTGTTATTGCGACAAGGAATGATGAGTTTGACCCTAGTTTATGATGATAGAATTATGGGTATGACCCTAGTCCTTTAGTGATGGAGCAATAGGTGTAATCCTAGTTCGTGGGTTGGGTGATGAATGTGCCCCTATCCCATTGGAATCTGGCACATAGTGCATTTTCTTCGATTTTTTGACATGATGATGATGGAGAACACCAAGGTTAGACCCTTCGATCTAATTAACGACTGTTGATAACTAAATATTTAAACACATAATGAATGATAAGTGTTTACATGTTCAGTGTTTGATTTAAATAATGCTATTGATGTACTGTGTATGATCCATTGGGTCTTGAGCTCACCCTACATCTTCATTTCAAGTGACACTTGAGGCAGTTCGTGTTGATAGTACTACATAGTACTATAGGAGCTACAAACCTCGTTGTTGAGGTTGTTATCAGAGTTATTTTGTTGGGTAGTTAGTTTAGCCTGATGTATGGCCTTTCAGATTGGTATTGAGTTATTAATTTGTCTTTATGGTTTAGATTTCGGCCACATAGGCCATGTTAGGATATTTTGGCTAAAAACTTGTCCACATTTATTTAAACTCTAATGTAGAAGTTGATTTAATTATGGATGACCACTACATGTTTTCATGGGTTACTTCTTGGTAAGTCCAAGAGTTTGATTATTTTTGTGTATGAGTTCTGGTATGTCCAGTTGTTATTTAATGATGAATTAAAAGTGAAAAAAGTAACGTCCTAGTTATCGACGGATGATATTTTTGCCAACATTTAATGGTGCATCTCTTATGCTTGACAGACGTGACAGAAATGAAGGACCGAGAACTTGGGTGCTACAAAGATAGTATCAGAGCTTAGTTATTAGATATAATGGGCTAGAACGAGATGGTTACTTTGATACCAAAGGTGAAGTTAGAGCTCAACGAGTAGGTCACTGGGCTAGATGAGAGCTTGGGCTATAGAGTACTAAACTAGATATTATTGAAGATAGAGAGAGCCTAGGCAATGGATGCCAAAGGCAAGATAAGAGCTTAGACCACAGGGTATTAGGCTCAATGTGTATTTAGATACTAATGATGGTACCTGAAGTTGATGATGGTACCTGAAGTTGATGATGGTTGTGGGTCTACTAGAGGAACAACTCAGCCAAGTATCGAGACCTTAGGTATAAGAAAAGAGACCATAGGTAAATAATTGGGTGTTGCTAAAGAGGCACAGTGGATCATGAATAAAACTTTTAGGACATGAGTTAGAAATTGAAAATATATGAATAATGAAACACTTGTTTGGACAGGACACACGATCAGGATGATCCTATATTTTTGGTTTCTGTGTGGTATGGGATGCGTAGGAATTTGAGAAATGAAGGAATCCTGGACTTGGAGATTGACGAGCCATGATTGGTGAATGGTCGATGACTTTGGAAAAGCTTGCTTTCCTATGCTTGGCTAGTATGGGACGATCAAGTATAGTGGGATTTGGAAGACCTTAGTCATTAAGACGTTTACGAAATTATTAGGATGTGGTAAGGTTTTTGAATGAAAGATTATGTCGCTGGATAAGAGTGGTATGGGGCACTTGAACTTGGAGGCACAGATGGAAGCATCAAAATCTTGCTATGCCAGCGTGAATTGTGAAATTGATTGAATGTTTGTTTGCATGTTACTTGATGCTATGATTTTGAATATTGTTATAAAATCTTATACCCAAAACAAACATGAGGGCTAGAAGACTTCAAATTTCATACTTAGAAGCATAAACTGATAGGCTACAAAACTGATCGAGAACTTAGAGGTGTGAACCTAGAGTCATGATAGCACGCATGACATTGGAAAAGTTATTCTGACAATAGGATCACAACTATGAATAAAGATATAAAATATGACACTTATCACAAGTTGCAAAAGCATTTAATATTCGAATTCTGAGATAAAAGGGGTTTGTGTAACCCAGATTGAATTGAGATTAGATTATGATTCTCTTTGAATATTGAAATTTCTATTGTTGATATCATATTGAACTAATGGATACTAAAATGACTTTTGACTTGTAGATAATGGTGGGAACAAGGGGTAACGGTACGAGAGATGAGAATACTTATGAATCTGGGCAGAAGGAGGATGGGGTGCTAGTGGCAACAACTCCTACTGGGATGGTGGTGACAATAGATATGTTAGCTGAATTTTCTCTGCAAGGGGTGGCAAAGGTCATAAGGAACCTTGCACACGCACAGAATCGGTTACCAGTACAACCACAACTTTAGATCCAAATTCAGCAGGCTTTATTACCTAATGGTTCGGTGGCACGTGATTGACCGATTGTAGATGATGTTGAACAAAAGAGCTTGTTGATATAGTTCTAGAAACTACGACCTAGTACTTTTGAGGGTTTGGCTAATCATTTAGCTGCTGATAAGTGGTTCACTGTGATGAACAAGCATTTGAATGCCTTAGGGGCAACTGGCACCAGGAGAGTCGCATTATCATTGCACCAGCTTGAGGAACCCGCCTATCATTGGTAGGAGATAGTCATAAATGATCTTGATATAGATGTGTCTACTATGACTTGGGAATAGTTTAAGACTCTGTTCTATTCACATTTCTTCTCCGTTGTGAAGACAAAACAAATACAGTCGGAGTTCATCTGACTCACACAGAGGAATATGATTGTGGCTGAGTATGAACAAAAAATTCACTAAATTGTTGAGATGTGCCCCATAACTAGTAAGGGATGAGTAGTCCAAGGCGGATAGGTTTAGCGAAAGACTAAAGGTAGAAATACAAAAAATAATACATTCGTTGAAATTAACCACCCTTAAGAAAATGGTGGAAAAGGCACAACTGATTGAGCTAGATCTCGTGTATGAGCAAGCCTTGAGGAATAGACAAAAGAGTTCACAGCCGGAACAAGCGGCAAGAGCCTCACAGAAGAAGCAACATATGCATAATGGGCATCGAGTGCCTCAGAATTAAAATCAGTCATAAAATCATAACAAGCCACCGAACCAACAGGCACAGACTGATTGTGCTAGGGATAAGTAGAGGGAGCTAGCAAAGAAGCAAGGATTGTGCTTCTTGTGCCGCTAGAGGGGACATATTGCCAAGAACTGTCCTAACAAAGCTCCAACTCTTCCTCAACAATAGCAGGCGCGTGGACAAGATGGTCATCCACAATAGAGACAACAACCACAATCCCAACCATTGCAGAATTAGGGGCAGAACCAAGATTAGGGCCGAGGATAGAACCAAGCCCCACTCTATGCTGCTGATGCCCAAGCTAATTATGCACCGGCAGCGGAAGGTACTTTCCTTTTGTTTAATGTTGCTATGAAAGTATTGATTGGCTCTGGTGCTACCTGATCCTTCATTTCTGAATGTTTGGTAGATAGACTACAATTGGTGACAAACTCATTGCCTGTGACATTACATGTAGCTACACCTATAGGAGATACAGTGAATTCTATGAGATGTTGTAGATGTGACCTTAGATTTGGAGATAAGATGATTTTAGCTAATATATATACACTTCCTTTTCATGGGTATGATGTCATATTGGGTATGGATTGGTTGACCTTATATCAAGCCAAAATAGACTATCAAAAGCGGAGGGTGACTGTGATATTGGCTTCTGGAGATGTGCTTAGAATAAATAGGGATATGTAGAGATTGCCAAGAAGTCCTATGATAGATATGCTGCATTGTTCAAAACAAAAGGAAGGCTTCAAATAGTTGTTAGATCAGGATGCTGAAAAATCTAGAGAAATACAAAATATACCTGTAGTACAGGAATATACAGATGTATTCCCAGATGACCTACCTAGACTACTACCACACAGACAGGTAGAGTTCAAGATTGAGTTACATCTTGGCTTTGACCCTATTACTATTCCACCTTATAGAATGGCACCAATGGAATTGATTGAGCTGAAGACACAACTAGATGAGCTCTGTGAAGAGGGGTTTATTAGACCTAGTGAATCACTATGGGGAGCTTCTATTTTGTTTGTGAAGAAAAAGGATGGATCCATGAGGCTTTGTGTTAGCTATCAGAAGTTAAACCAAGTGACAATAAAGAATAAGTATCTGTTGCCTCAGATAGATGACCTTGATCAGTTGAGGGGAGCCACTCATTTCTAAGATTGATCTAAGGTGTGGATATCATCCGATGAAGATCCGAGAGTCTGATATATACAAGACAACCTTTAGAACTCAATATGGGCATTTCAAGTTCACGGTGATGCCGTTTGGTTTGAACAATGCACCGACTGCATTTATGGATTTGATGAATAGAGTCGTCAAACAGTATTTGGATCAGTTCTTTGTTGTATTTGTTGGTAACATTGTGATGTACTATCAATCAAAGACTGAACATGTGGAACATCTGAGGATTGTCATAGAAATGCTAAGAAGAAATGAACTCTACGCTAAGGTTAGCAAATGTGAGTTCTCAATGAAGAAGGTTAAGTTCCTTGAACATGTCGTCTCAGCTGAAGGAATATCTGTGGACCCAAAGAAAGTAGAAGTGGTATCCAACTAGAGGCAGCTTAAGACTATGACAGAAATAAGAAGCTTCTTAGGTTTGGCTGGAATACCACAAATTTATCCAAGACTTCTCAAAGTTGGCTGGATCAATGACCAAGTTAACTAGAAAGAGAGAAAAATTTGTTTGGGATGGTAAGTGCGAACAATTATTCCAAGAATTGAAGAAGAGGTTAACTTCGACACCTATCTTGGTCACACGTACTCACGGGGTGAAGTATGTCCTATATACTGATGCTTCACAAAATAGATTGGCATTGTATTGATGCAAGACGGGAAGGTAATAGCTTACGCTTCACATTAGTTGAAGATCCATGAACAAAATTAGCCCACGCATGATCTAGAATTAGCGACAATTGTTTTTGCGTTGAAGATTTAGATGCATTATCTCTATGGGAAGAGTTTTGATTTATTCTTTGATCATAAGAGCCTGAAGGATATTTATACGCAGAAAGAATTGAACCTTCGACAACGGAGGTGGATAAAATTCCTGAAAGATTATGACTTTCAGCTGCACTATCATCCAGGGAAGGCTAACGTGATGGCTAATGCACTTAATAGGAAATTTAGTAAGAAGGATGAAGAAAAGGGTCAACTGTATTAGTTAATCAATGACTATAACTTGGGTATAACTTCAGATAGAGACTAAGATTATCTATGTGCGATGACTTGCCAGCCAGATCTCTTGCATTAGATAAGAGATGAGCAAAAAGGGGATAAATTAATTAATGATCTGATTGAGGGTGTAAAACTAGGGAAGCACGCAGACTTCAGAATTGATACAGATGGTACGCTCAAACTTGGGGATAGAGTTTGTGTTCCTAAGAGTGGGCAGAGCAAAAAAACCATC
The DNA here is from genome assembly GCA_030144865.1 of Tinospora cordifolia. Taxonomy (NCBI): domain Eukaryota; kingdom Viridiplantae; phylum Streptophyta; class Magnoliopsida; order Ranunculales; family Menispermaceae; genus Tinospora; species Tinospora cordifolia. The sequence continues at coordinate 7,200 of JAJIYU010010625.1, read as the reverse complement.
TTGGATGAAGCTATTAGACCAATTATACCATGCATCTAGGAGAAGATAAGATGTACCAGAATATCAGGAAAGTGTATTGGTGGAGAGGTATGAAGAGGGGCATTGCCAAATATGTCTCTAAGTGTTTAACATGTCAGTAGGTGAAGGTAGAACGTAGAAGACTGTCAAGGATGTTACAATCACTTCTAGTTCCCAAGTGGAAGTGGGATAACATTGCTATGAATTTTGTTAGTGGCTTACCTAAGAATCAAAAAGGAAAAGACATAGTATGGGTAATTATATGTCATCTCACGAAGGTAACTCACTTCCTACCCATACGATTTACAAATTCAGTTAGAAGACTTGAAGAACTATATGTTAAGGAGATAATAAGGCTACACGGTGTACCTAAAACCATTGTGTCGGACGAAGATTCCAGATTCACATCTTAGTTCTGGTAGAGCCTACAGAAGGAACTCGACAGCAGACTCATTATGAGTACTGCGTTCCATCCTCAGACAAATGGGCACTTTGAGAGGGTTATACAGATATTGGAAGATATGTTGAGAGCATGTGTCCTTGACTTCAAGGGCAATTAGAGCAAGTATTTACACTTGGCAGAGTTCGCCTAGAATAACAGTTATTAGGCAAGCATACGAATGGCTCCATATGAAGCATTCTATGGTCGACCCTATTGATCCCCATCATGTTGGGCAGACTTTGATGACCATGTACTCACAGGGCCTAACCTAGTACAAGAGATGAATTAACAAGTAAAACATATCCAAAAGAGGTTAACCATAACTCAGAGTAGGTAGAAAAGCTATGCAAATGTTAGTTGCATAGCAAACTAACATTAGCATAGGTGATTTATTGCATTTTATAAGAACTAAAGGGAGAATTAGGTGGAGATTTGCATAATTAGTAGCATGAGCATGTAGTTTAGGGACCTGCATTGTTTCATTTCATTATAAGCTTTGTTTTAAAGATTTGGGACTCTTTTATGAGAAAATGATGTTTGGGAAAGGAAATTGAGTGTATTGCAAGTACAGGTTGAAACAAAAAGGGAAAGTACATCATATGAAGGCAAAAAGAAGAAGAAATCATGAAGAAAGTGTCAAGAAACCGCGGTCGAATAACTGAAGATTGCGGTAGCCGAAGAAGGACACAAAGTCTATAAAGCTCACTGGTTATTGCGGTCAGTGAACTAGTGACCGCGGTAACTAGAATGTGGTTTGTGAACGAAAAGGATGGACTGCGGTGGACAAAATGAGAAGATTCAAGTGTTTTATTGAAGAACATTATTGACCGTGGTCAATGACCGCTGTCACACGATTAAGTATCGGGATTTTCATATTTTTTTGGTTTTTTTAGTGCGGGACTATAAATAGAAAAGGTTATTAGAGCCCAGATAAACCTAATACAAAAAAAAATCACTTGTGACGATTGAGAAGAACAAGAACCAGTGTTCCAATTAGCAATTGAAGGTTATTGTCGAATTTTGAGTATGATTTACTTATTTGATTATTGTTTAATGATTTCTATTAATTTCATGTCAAGCTAATTCATTTTCTTTATTTGGGATGTGATGTTCAATATATGAACTGTGATATCTAGTTGTAATTATTGGGCTAGAGACACTATTCCATACTGTGTTTGCTTAATGCTTTGTGTTTATTGGCCATAGACACGATGAACGCAACACTTTCGACTAACTCGAGAGAGAGGTCTAAAGGGTGGTTATCGCAGTTTGGACTTAGGATAGTTGATTAATCAGGAAGTTATTAACTGATCTAGGGAGTTGCACAGGGACTTTTGAATACACAACTTAGGTTGTTGACTAAGCGCCTCGGAAGAGGGCTTTATAAAACAAATCTAATCAATATTGAAACACCTCGGGAGAGGGTCTCAATTACAAATGCAAAAACTCATAGTGTAGACAATATCCGGTCTCACCGGTTAATACTTAAGCGAACCTATACACTTGCAGAGTTAGCAACAACAAACTAGAGAAGAAGACCTCTAAAATTTGAAATAGGTGGCAGAGTTTTCTTGAGGATCAGCCTTCATCAAGAATTTTGAAATCAAGGAAAAACTGTCACCTAGATTCATCAGCTCGTTCAAGATATTTAGACGAGTTAGCGAATGTGCATATGAACCAGAATTGCCTAACAGAATGTCCTCTATCCATAATGTCTTCCATGTATCAATGCTAAAGAAATATGAACGAGACCCCTCTCACATCATACACTGGGAGGAGGTTGATATCAGGGAAGATGCAACTTACAAAGAAGCGACAATCCAGATATTGGATTGTAAGGTGCATAGTTTCAAGACCAAGGACATTCCTTTGGTCAAGGTACTACGTAGACATCATGATCTGAAAGAGGTGACCTGAGAGTTAGAAAGCGAGATGTGAACAAAGTACCTAGATCTCTTGTAACACTCCAATTTTCAACCGGACCTCCGTTCACGTGTTGCTTCACGTGTGGATCGTCGCCGATGAAAATCAAGGAGCTACCAAAATTTTTCTTCTATAAAAACTCTTTTTCTTCAAAAATTAAGTCACAACAATTTATTTTCAATCCAATGTCTAGATAAATATTTTATACAAAACACAGATCAAGATAATTTTTCAAGACATTCACTGGATTTCTCAATATAATTCGAAAACAATGCAGTGGACAAATTTTAAAGAATATTGTTAAAACCAAAATTGTTAAACAAGAAAAGCCATTTAAAGGTAAAATAAAACAAAGTTAAACCCACATTAAATACTCTAGAATAATTCAGTAAAGATAGATGAAACGTGACCTCTAAGTCATCTATCCCTGACGACTTCCCGGAGTAGCTGCTGCCGTGATCTTCTTTCTCACTCATAGAGCACACTGCTCTTCTTTTCTCTTCCTCTGCACACCTCCTTTCCTTCTAGGTTGACCTTTGTTTTTATCCCATTTCAGTTGTCCCGAATAAGCCAAATCATCGCTCAAACTAAACCAGAACTCTCTGGTTTGTTTCATAATTTCTAGAATTTTTTTCCCACTAACCATTCTCATATATATATATATATATATACATAGACCTTATTATAAAGTTTATAAATTGATATATATATATATATATATATATATGTATATCATTCTCATTGATTTATTTAACCCTTCTTATAAGTTTACATATGTTAATAATATCATTTCTTCTTCGCTTTAAATTTTCTATTATATGCATAATAATAATAATAATAATAATAATAATAATAATAATAATAATAATAATAATAATTATTATTATTATTATTATTATTATTATTTTAAATCATCAATTTATTCCTACTCCCCCAATTACTACTTTCATTAATCCATACAATTTCCTAATGCTCTATTTCATCCTATGTATTTATTTTTTTCTTCTAGTTAATTCAAGCTAATATTGAACTAATTCAAGCTAATCTCGACTATCACTTTATTATTTTATTTATATTATGCCTATTCATGACATGACATGATCACAAAGTTCCGGGGTGTTACAATCTACCCCCCTTAAATGAAATTTTGTCATCGAAATTTGTGTTAGGTTAACTCATGTTGTCGACCAGTCCGTGTCCCTCAAGACGCATTACACTTCTGCTGCGATACTCTGATCTTACCCCAAGAATCTTTCCATGTTCTACTAGATCATCTTTCTCAGATTCAGGAGTACAACTAAGGTATTATTCTAGCCACATTAGATTCATTATCTTACAATGCTACCGGATGTGAATTCATTTCCTCTCTGACATATGATAAAGGATGAATTGGGATGTTCTAGGAAGTTTAGCTTGTATCTGTTCAAACATCTGCTTAACTCAGACAGAGGGAGAAGTTCTCCTAGCCTGAGGATTTACTTCGAATATATCAAATGGTTAATTTACAAAAATTTCCTTTTGCTCTCCACATTTGATAAGATCTCGAACAAGACTACGTATGTCACAACGAACAAAAAATGTACAATGGCTAGTGCTCTATCTTGTTGGTTGCACTTACTTAATCACACCTATGGTGTCACTATTAGCTTTAGGGTTTTCACCATTTGCCCCCGATTCTGAGAGTAACCTTTAATATTTCTCTCTTTGAGACCTTAGCTATTATTACTACTATCACCTCTTTGATCTGCCTTGTTTCTACTCTCCCCCAAGCATGCTTAACTACGGAGTTCTGATGGGATCCGGTGTATTAGTGCTGGTATGACCGCACCCTTTATTTCCTTGTTCTAATTGATCGATAGGCAACTAACACAATCTAAGTTCCTTGGTCTGTACCCTTTTACTCACCGCTCATTTGTCTTGGCCTATTCTATCGAGATTGTTGCTCTGTTATCGATGTTGCTTCTCTTTGGGCCTCCAGCAATATGCTCTGACAGTGCCCTCTTATGCTTGACTTTTCTACTTGTTCTTGTTTTAAGTCATTCTCACTTGTCTTCCACCAATAATATGCCGGTCCCACCAATTGGTATACCACTAATGTCATCCTTCTAGATCCAGTCACTCCCATAACCTTTAGATGCTGATTCATTTCGATGGGTCACCTTTCTACTGGAAAAGGATCAGTCACGCCTTAAAATGTACCTAGGTTTCAATTTCTGGAATTCATTCAACAATTCCCACTGTTCCTTGTTATAAATAATTGATCTACTCCATGGCACCATATTTGTAGGCCTATCTATCTGATGAGTTTGAACTTGTAGCCGCATCTGAGGCTCTGGTTGCATTGGTGACTGTACTTATGTTTAACTAGGCACAGACAACTGTGGTAATGCCAATGACCGTAGAATTTACACTACTTGCTCCACAAGTCCTGGAATAATCTCCAATTTCACTTTCTAAGAAATCTCTGTTATTAATTCCAGGATTACTAAAGTTTCTTAGGTCATTGCCACCCTCGACGTGCTCTTACCACCCAGTACAGGCTCATCTCTCACCTCTTGACATAAACTACAAATCAAGAATTTAACTCGACATTCCATGATCTATTCATGTTAAGTTGAAGAACAACGTTTATTTTATATGTATATATCTATATATATACCAATCTTTTGTTTTCTTTTGGTATCGTAACTCATCTTATTGACCACTACTTCCTATACGCCCATGCCCTCTCGCATTTCTCGTGCTAGGGTGACTTTAGGTGCATAGTCTCTTAGTTCTCGATTTGTCTCAGTTGTCTAGGGGTTTATGCTTCTAAGTCGGTAGTATTTCGTCTATTTCTGGGTACAGGAGTTTGGGTTATAATACTTAAATAATCAAACTACATATATAACAAACAGTCATCCAACAACCAAGCAAACAACACACACTAGCATAATGCAATACCGAAGCTTCCATCTATGCTTCCAGGTCCGTGTGCCCCATCCCACACTCGCCCTTCTACACAGACTTCTACCCAGAATTACATTACCCCCAAACAATGGTACAAGTATCTCAATATCCATGACTGCAACTATCCCACCATTTTTAACTGGGCCCTTGGCTAAAAGTAGTGTGATAGTGCAACCGCAGACATGTTCTATGGCTGACGCAAGCCCTACAATATTGTACCGCCCCATTCCAATACAATACAGTGCGTACAAGTTCAACCAAAGAAATCGATCACTCACCAGACATGGTCCGTCATTCTTCGAATCCAGGATTCCTCCGTACCCCCCAAATCCCTATGCACCCCATCCTGCATAGAGACCAGAGATACAAGCTCCTCCCAAACTCGGGTCCTAACCAAACGAGTGTGCGTTCAAACACGTTATTAGTCTCTAACCTATGTCCTAAAAGCTTTTAATTTATTTCTGATCCACTACACTCCCGAGACAACACCCGGTCTCTACTTAGACCTATGGTCACATTACTTCACTTGGCCTGATATCCTTCAGTAGGATTGCCAAGTTTGACTCCATAAAACTTCTATATGACACCATCACCTCGAATCACACCTGCCACTGTAACTCAAGCGCGTTGGCATCATCCTAGTCTTTTCCTAACTTCTAGCCGCCTAATATCAATTTCTATCCAGTTTTAAACAATAATTTGTCGTGATACCATCCATTTCGAGTACCATCACCATAGGTCCATTTTGAATGATAATGAAACCTTCTAGGGATCTCTAATCAACATAAAGGTAATCCCTCGGGTACAGACTTCCGCAGAAGAAGATCTAACCAGATCAGCCCCTCAGGGACCTTTACCTTGAAAGTAGGTCAATTATCAGTAATCATTACCTCTTCTTGGGTCGCATCAATAACAGTACTCAATTATGTTGGCATCACTTACTTTCCTCTAGATTTCTACCCATGCTACCCTTTTTCAAAATAATATTCAAGAAGATTCATTTTCCGATGAAAGCAAATTTGATAAAATTCATTTTGAGTGAAAATCAAATTCAATAAAATCTTCATTTCAATGAAAATCATATCGTGTGAATTCAAATCTAGCCCAATGCATCATAATACTGGGCTCTGATACCATATTTGTAACAACCCAATTTTCAACCGGACCTCCATTCACGTGTTGCTTCACATGTGGATCGTCGTCCAATGAAAATCAAGGAGCTACCAAAATTTTTCTTCTGTCAAAACTCTTTTTATTCAAAAATTAAGTCACAACAGTTTATTTTCAAGCCAATGTCTGGATAAATATTTTATACAAAACACTGATCAAGATAATTTCTCAAGACATTCATCAGATTTCTCAATATAATTTGGAAACAATGCAACGGACAAATTTTAAAGAATATTGTTAAAACCAAAATTGTTAAACAAGAAAAGCCATTTAAAGGTAAAATGAACTAAAGTTAAACCCATAGTAAATACTCTAGAATAATCCAGTAAAGATAGATGAAACGTGACCTCTAAGTCATCTATCCCTGACGACTTCCCGGAGTAGCTGCTGCCGTGATCTTCTTCCTCACTCACAGAGCACACTGCTCTTCTTTTCTCTTCCTCTACACGCCTCCTTTCCTACCAGGTTGACCTAAGTTTTTATCCCGTTTCAGTCATCTCGGAGAAGCCAAATCATCGCCCAAACTAAACCAGAACTCTCTGGTTTGTTTCATAATTTCTAGATTTTTTTTCCCACTAACCATTCTCATATATATATATATATATCATTCTCATTGATTTATTTAACCCTTATTATAAGTTTACATATGTTAATAATATCGTTTCTTCTTCGCTTTAAATTTTCTATTATATGCATAA
>JAJIYU010010624.1:0-15911 GCA_030144865.1 Tinospora cordifolia | reverse complement strand
TATGTGACGCTCTAACAGTCAAACTGAGAATCAACCCAAATTGTTTTTTGACAACAAAAACTTCATTTCATGGCAATGATATAAAACAAAGGACAAATGTAAATAATATCTAGAAAAAATGCCAGCCAAATCTATTTAAAAAAAAAAACCTCTAATATACTTCATTATAACTCATCAATCAATCAACTTAAACTTCAAAAAGAAAAAAAAAGGAACAAATCACTAATAAAAATAACATAAAACTTCATTTACCAAGTGGTGACATTAAAATTTATCTAGTAATTCTCAATCTCAATATTCCAATGCTCTGGTTCATATTTTATCATTAATTTAACTTATTGTAACACCATCCAATCCATCTCTGCTCCTCTAGAAAATGAACATTCAGTACAAATTTGAACTTCATTACCACAAAGTCTAAGTGATGGAGGCAACAGCAACACAACTAGAATCGTAGGAAAAAGAGAGCAAGAATCTTTGTGCCATAGAAATAATAATTCAGTATTTTTATAAATATTACGTGACATGTGATATTTAAGAAGGATTTCAAATTCCAACAAAAATTTATGGTAATGTTTTCAAAAAATTTAATATTTTACGTAAATTTCTCCTTTAAAAATATTAAAACAATAAAGAGCATTTTTTAAAATATGATTGTCTTAATAATTAAAATACAATTGTAGTAATATTGCTGGCAAAACCTTTTTCAAAATTTTGGAGCAACATACGACTACAAATATTTATTACCAATCCGATACTAAAGTCAAGAAGACCTGTGTGATTTGCTGGAAAACTCGTACAGATGAGTTGGCAGATATTATGGAAATTACTCTATACTACAATCTTTGGAGATTTCATCGAAAGAACGCCCAAAATATGAGAATGATCAATAGATCAATAAGTCGAAGGACACATGCTTTGATTTTTATCTTTGTTGTAGGAACTGATATCCAAGCTCTTGATATAAAATATATTAAACAGAGACATGAAAGACCAAGATAAAAAGAGTTAGCAAAGTTCATTCTTCAAATAATATTCATTTTCCTAAAAACCTTGTCCTTCATTAATAAACTGATGTCAACAATTCTTGGCATCATTAGTAAAGGTCTAATGGGTGATGCAAAATCAACGCAAGCAACGGATAACGCCTTCAAGATTTCTCCCGTGGCGTTTGTTATTCATAAATAAGATAGATATTCTCTGCTACATGGTAATCTACACAGCAATATATAATGATAGTTACACTAAAGCTACGATAATGAAGTTCGACAATATAAAGATTCCTTTAAGGCAATTCCCCCATTTGCTTCACCATATTTAGGACATGAATAGATGAAAATAGGCCACGGAAAGGCAAAGATCCTTAGCAGAGATCCTCAGCAATCAAGGTAAGTTGTCATTGACATTAAATATAAGAATTAAGAGATTCAAGGTCCAACAAGCAGTCCACCGAGTACCAAAGATCAATATCCCAATTACCTTCTTAAAACTTCAAAAAAGCATTTCATCTTACCTTCCATTAGTAGGCTCAGCAGGTCTAATAACCCGACATCCCATTTGCTCTAAGAACTTTGTAAGGCGCATGTGCTTAGCAGCCCACTGATCCGCCAGCTTTTGCTCCTTGGCTTCAGCATCCCTTCTCAGACCAGATAATTGTTCCCTATACTCTGCTTCAATCCTCTCAAGCATCACCTTCTGTTCTTCCCTTAGTGCCCTAATCTTGGACTCAATCTCTTCCATTTTCTCCCTCCGTCGGCTTGCCTTCTCTGACTCCAATTGTAGCTCTACCCTCCTCAGTCTCCAGGCTGCTTCCTTCTTATGTGCTGACCAAGCTCTGTGCCCTTCCTCTAGCTCTCTGCAACACTCGACAAGCTCTGAAAACATTAGGTTCTCTCGTCCACTAGAAGCAGCCCCATGCGACGGCAAAGTCCCAAGCACAAGCGAGGAAGGGTTATCTGTCGCTCCTCTCTCAGCCTGCAGCCAAGGAATTGTGGGAGGAGGAGTTACTGTTGATGGCGAAAGTGTTAAGGCCACTGAAGGAGAGGAAGGCCTCACAGTGGGCGTGCCATTTGAATTGGACAGCCAAGGTGGAAGCATGGTTGGTGGAGGTGGTGCAGGAGGATCAGGATGAAGGAACCCACCATTGGAGGTTGCCATTAGAAATGTAGTGGACCTCTCGTTAACAAGTTTTTCTGCAAATGTCTCAAGAATGTGATCGTATTTTCCTTCCTCAATTGGGTCAAGAGCCTTGTTGTTCTCCTTCTGCTCCCTCTGCTGCTTCTCCTTGAACACTTCCCACCACTTGCCCAATCTCTTAGCAGTACGACCAGGAACCTCAGCCGCAATCTTCTTCCACTTGTTCCCGTGCTTTGCCTGAAGCCGTATAACAAGACGCTGTTCTTCCTCAGTAAGAGACCCTTTCTTGATTCCTGGCTTCAGATAATTCTTCCACCTTTCTAAGCAAGATTTGGCATCCCTGTCAAGGTGTGTGTTCATGCGCTGGGACACGAGATTCCATTCCCTAGGCCCATACTGCTTCACATATGCACGTAAAATTGCATCCTCCTCAGCACGCCAACGCTGCCTCTCTTTCATTTCCAGAAGCAGACACCACAGCCCATTGCGTCCAATTCATCGTAATTATCTGAAATGTAAAATTAGGCGATGAATTGACACATGCTAGCATGTCGCAACAGTAGATTCAATTTCAGTCTGAAATAGTTTAAAAGAAGAGATTGAAAGACTATAGCGCTGCCAGATTATACAAAACAGGAAAGTTATGATCAAAAGATGTGCATAAACCAAATAAAAACGGCAATTGCATACTGGAACTAACAACAATATCAGCCAAGGTAGGGCAAGGAAACTGAACATATTTTCTTCGAATTTTGTACAGGCTTTCCCAAGTGTCCTCAGACTTTCTGGGGAGCACCAAGCCTCACTGTAGAATTTAAAACTACATTCAGTCACACCAGTGCAAGATGGTAATAAAATACCCATCCATTATCTCCTGCCATAGAATTAAATACCCAATCCATTCAAGCAACCAGAACGTCCAGATGCTGCACGGATACATGTAGCTCTACAGTCCAATCTAAAGTCAATGAATCTAATCTACAAAAAAACCATCATTGCCAACAACGTGATAATCAAATTAAATGAATTTCTAGAAAAGACAGAATATCTTTTCAGAGAGATTCAAGTTCCAGTAATTTTAGTGACCAGCACTCCTCAACTCGACATAAATTACATCTAAATAAACTAGACCAATATATCGGTGAAAGAGAACACCATGATGTTCTTATAATGATTCCAGCCTATAAGGCCGGACCAAAGTTTATCAATCTTGTAGTTAGGGTAATCAATATCACTAGTCGATAATTAAAACAAAAAGAAAGATTAAATTGGCATGCAACAATTACCAGACAATCTAAACAAACAATCGTGAAACGAATCTCAGAATCCATAATCATAGAATCAGTCTCTATAGAACCTTGATCAGTATTACCAAGAAACAGAATCCAACTAAATTCAAATCGTACAAATCCATCAGCCCTGCTTTTGTATTTTCAAGTGTTGCTGGTTCTAACCTAGCTGCTAAAACATGGTACAAATTCAAAGCTTAAAAAAGAAAGAACAAAAAGGACCTAATAAGACAGTAAACGAAGTCTCAGACGAGATTTATACACGAGTGAAGCAGCTTTCCAAGCAATTAAACGTCAAGCATCAAAATGCAGTGAGCAGATCGTAGCGTTTCACAATGTGTACAACAATGAGGTTATCGATTTTCTGTTTTCGGAAGAGTATTGCGAGAATGTAAAGTATAAGGCAAAGCGAAGTTGATTTTGAGCTCGAGAAACCTGTGTTTAGTATAGCTTGGAACAGTACATTATAAACCAAGTTTTGAAGCTACTAGAGCTACGTGCTACTCTCTCGCAGCAAGCTTGAGAGCGAAATTCTTATGGTCAGATGGCACTTATATAGAAAGACATTTTTCAAAAACATCACGAAAACTCTTCAAGGGAAAAGCGGAATTTTCTTTGTAACACATAGTTTAAGCTCAACAACAAAACCTCCCAAAACGCGTCAACGTTGAAGAAGAAAGTTAAAAAAACAAAGAGGGCCTGCTATTAAACAGGTTCATCAAAAGCAATCTTAGAACAAATTCTCAACATAAAGACGAATGCAAAGAAGGAAGGAAAGAGGTAATGGCCTTACAAAGCTATCTAGGTATGCAAATCACAGCTTCTCCGTCGTCGCATTTCCAATTCAAGATTTCCCATAGACGGAAAGGTACAAGTAACAAAACTAAACAGAACAAGGAAAACCAAAAAATATCACAAACCGTCCTAAATCCCTCTAGAAAGAGAGAATCCCAGGCTAGAGAGAGAGGGGGAGAGGAGAATAAGAAGAAGAACAAGACGAAGAGTTTGATGGAGTTGAAAACAGAGGAAGGGACTCGAAATGAGGCATTGATAATTCTCGCTTTTAAGATTATAAGGAGAGAGAGGCAGGAGAGGGATCTGACAGAGACGGTAAAGAAGAGGGCACGCGAAAAAGAAGAAAATAGCTCAGTAGCAGCGGCAGCAGCGGCTCACAAGTCTGATATTCAATGTCCGTGCTGACGTTACAAGAGAATGTGGTATCGTAAGCCTGCCGCTGCTGCTAGTGCCACGAAAAGCAAAAGCTCCCCCAAATTTGCAGAAACGATTAGAGAATCAAAGACTCGGCCGGCTCACTACTACCATTATACTTAGTTACTGACTTCCACCACAACTTCTGTCCAGTAGAAATTAAAAAAAAAAAAAGAAAAAAAAATTTATATATATATAAATAAATAAGGGGTGAGCGCATTTACTATACCCCATATTACTAGCGTACGCTACGCTCGATTCCAGCGCTTCCGCTCGAGCCTACTAATATGCGGAGCAGAGTTTCGCGGGCAACAATTACGTTATCATATCCGTCAACCAGTCAACAAAACAGTCTCTTGCTGAATCTCCGCCACGTGTCCATTAGAATTTGTAGGATTCGACGTGGAAGCAGTTCAGTAAATGGGAGTAAAAAAAGTTTTTGATGTTCGTGAAGTAGCGGGGAATTCACTCTCACTCCCATCTCCCATCTCCCATCTCCTCTCTCCTGCTAAGGCGTTATGATTAGAGAGGGTGGGACCCAGTTAAGGAGGAGACAGGGCACTGGAGTCCGGGTTTCACGGCACAAGGTGACGAGTCGATTGAGACGCGACGCACCCGTCCTCTGCTCTCTTCTTCCCACCCCTTCTCAGATGTCAGCGACACGTTACGTCGCATGCCCGACGACGTGATGGTCCCCTCACTACGAAAGTACAAAAACACCCACCCTCCCCCCTCACCGCCTATTTCAACGACACCCGAGCCCTATGGGATCATAAATTCATTAAATTTGTACCGAATCTCAGAATTTTCGAAAATTCCAACTAAAGCCTAGCACCATAAATAGGTAAGGGTGAGTCCGGAAATCGGAATACAGCTTTTAATTTATTATTATTATTATTATTACTGCGTCCTGTGCGATAGGAATTTCTTTTCTAGGGTTTTTGTGACATGACGTATCGGTCATATTGTGAAAAAACTGAGGCAGACCCGGTGGCGTCTCTAGTCTCTACTGAAAAGTAGGGTTTTTTTTTCCCGGTACCCTTTCGTCTCGGTTGTCGTAATAGACTGAAAAGAGAACCCCAAATGCCCATCAAGGAAAAATCCCATTGATTTCTTCACCACCTTTACTATCCGCCTTACGGAACTCCACATGCATACACACTCCCTATGCATTCACCGTTGGATCGTCGATCTCTTTTGCTATTTTGGGACCGAACCGTTGCCCCTGTAGTACTGGAATCTCATCCTTCCAAAATACATTCAATGGCCGAATCACCAGACAATAAATAAAATAAATTATAGTTATATTTTAATATTTTAAAAAAATAACTACATCGATCATTTCATTAAAATTTTCAATTTAATTTTCCTAAAAGTTAGCTTCTCAGCTTTTAACTCTTTTGTAGAATCAATCTCAATAATTTTTTTTAATATTAGAATAAACTTATCAATTCAGAATAAAAATAATTGATTTATAGAAAACTATAACAAATTGTGATACTTTTCAAATTTATTTATCAAAGAATTACTTTTCAAAAACCTAAAAGCTATAAGCAAAACATTTAACAAATATGATGAAAATAATGTTGTCGGACGTACATGTTTAGTATTAAGATGAAACAAATATATATTAAAACTATACCTTAAATTCATTCCATTATTTAAAAAATGGTTGTAAAAATGTAAATTAATATTAATTTATATTAATTAATTTGTTGATTTTAATTTATATATCCTTCCGGTATTAATAAGATTAGAGTGTAATTCCGCCTCTAGAAAAGGCCGAGGGAAACAAAAAAATGTAAATGGAAAGTAAAATAAAAACGATATATTTAATATTTATAGAAAAAAAGGAGTGGTGGCGTTAGCAAGGCTCCTGGTGAAGAAATTGGGTTGTACGAAGGAAGAAATGGTGCAGAGAATAATATAGGGATCGGTGAAGAGAGGTTAAAATAAAATCTTGACGGTCAATTATAAGCGCTAAACAACGGTGAAAGGGAGAGTCGGGATTAAACAAAAAAGACAGGAGGGCAGAGGAATCCAGCTGGCGCAATATGAGATCGGAAACGCAGAGTGCGTCGTGTGCGTTACATGGCAACTGGCAAGAATAACAAAATTAACATGCAGAGAAACAGTAATTTTTTTATTTTATTTTTTGTTAAAAAAAAAAAAAAAGGGAAAAGAAAGGTGTTATGTTGACGGATCGATGCAGAAGACGAACCTCGGGACCGTGCGGTGGATTATATGGGAGCAGAGATAATGGCAAGTTGGGGATGGGAGGTGCATGTGATATTTGGTAGCGAGAATGGGAAAGTTTTTGTGGATCCCAAAGCTCTAAGCTAATCTTTTTTGAAGCCGGCTACAACGTTGATGGATCGCTCTCATACACTGCCGTGGAACTCTTAACCTAGTTTTTTACTTGGCTCTCACAATTTTTATATTGTTGGTGGCTATATGTGCAAGTGCAGTAGTTTCTGAATTAGGAGATAAGATCCTAATCACCTCTGCAACTTGTCAGTTTTGGGTCTAGGAATGGAAAACGTGAAAACCATGATATTACTTACTTAATAATAGTTACATTTTTTGAGCCAAAACGAACAATATTTTATTTTCATAAGATCGAGTACTAATAGTAATTATGAGTTTTTTCTTTTTTTTTTTTTACAATGAACAAAAAAAATTAACAACTTATTTAACTTATAATCTATCAAATCCTTTCCACTCCATAAGCAAGTCAAACAACATTATATAAATTTCAGTAGTAGTTTTTTTTTTTTTTTTTGAGTTTTTATTATTATATGTTTTCAAGCTTAGCTACTTTATGCTCACATTAAACTTAATCATTATTTAAATTACTGTAAAATTTTAAATGGAAGAACTCTCCCAAGTTCTAATGTAATTTTCTTTGTAGAAATTGAATTTTAATGCCTCAATCCAACCTTTATTAATATAATTTTATATTATTTTTATTAGTTCACTGGCAAACTGGAAAAGTGGGGATTATGTATGTCAACACGGACATGGAGGCCTCTAGAGAAATGTGCTAAAAGGGAGGACTAACTAGACAAAGGCCCATCTAGAGCGTAGAGCCCACGGCAAAGCATCTTGTCTCTTTCAGACAAAATTCGGAGCCACCATGAGGTCCATAACCCCTTGATCCATGTGGTGCTTTATGCTCTGGACAATCAAACCATGTGGTCAATCCAAATACAATTACACAGACGGGCCGAGTTTGCCACCCCAAAATTAACTTAAGAGGTTTAAACACAGAGCAAATTAGGAAAAATGTTATAAACAAAAACATACCAACAATAATATATCTCAGTTTTTTTAATAAATTTTTAGTAATACCATAAATCTTAAAGTATTATAAAAGAAAACGGAATAGTTTCGACATCATTGTCTTCGTATGTTATCCTCTAAAACTAATCGAAAGAAAAAAAAAAAAAATAGAAACTGACTGATTCAAACTCTAAATCTGGAGTTGCAGGAGTCTCTATATCTGCTCCCTGTGTTGTTCACACCTATGCATTTACATATACTCTCTCAGTCTCTGCAAAAAAAGTCATCGTTGTTGATATTAAAGAAGATGAAGAAGACGTTGTCGTCGATGAATCAAAGCTCGTTTTAAGATTGAGTACTAAAAGACCTCATATGCAAGATCTTCTCGCAAATCATACACCATAAAGATATTGAAAACTTTGGGCTCAATTTTGTCATTTTCAGACAATTTCAAATGAGATTTAGCAATAGATTCCAATAGATCAATTGCATTTTCTACTGGAATTTACAGAGGAGCAGTGATCAGAAGGAACTTAGATGAATGTAGAAGAAGAAGTAGAGGAGTAGCGATGTTTTGTTGTTCTTTTGCTCTGTTGTTCTGTTGTTCTGATTTGGCGAGTGGAAAGACGAGAAGCGTTCTGGCGATGGCAAGTGATTCGATGAACGACGAAATGAGGAGTGTTCTAACGGTAGCCGCGCAATGCTTCGCTATCTATTTCTCTGTTATTCTGATTCAGCGATTGAAGAGACGAGTAGCGTTCTGACGATGGCAAGCAATCTGGTAACCAGAGAAACGAGTAGCTGCAACTTGTTTTGCTGTTTGTCTCGCTATTCTGTTTGATCTATTATTCGCCAGCCATTTTGTTGCACACCTCATCACCGCTATGTCTTCTTCTTTATTCGTGGTTGGTTCTTCCTCTTCGCCGTTTACTCTTCTTCTCTATTCGTGGCACTGCTGCTTCCTTCACTCACCAGAACCCTATGGATATACTTCTTCCTCTTGGTCGTTAACTATTCTTCTCTACTCGTGGCACTACTTCTTCCCTTACTCACCAGAAACCTATGGCCCCACTTCTTCATCTTTGTCGTTCATTATTATCTCTGTTCGAAATAGTATGAGCAACGACAACTAAACACGAATAGCAATGGTGGCGGCAGATGGCAATGAGTACAGCAGCGGAGGCTAGTGAATAAGGAGAGAATTAGATGAGTTTGGTGGTGATGAAGTTGTGGAGATTTGTGAGAATGGAAACAAAGAAGAGAATGGAGGTCTCGGATGTGATGAAGACGAAAGAATTGAGAGAGAAAAGAGGATAGAAGAAAGAACGAAGAAGAAAGTGGAATAACAGATAAAAGATTGGTATACTGATGTTATACCATCGTTGTAGGTTTAGTAAACCCAGAATATCTGGCCCAACTTCTCAGATCTCAATTTTTGTATACCACTATTATACTATTTTAAAAGATTGTATGCACTATACTCATTTTATATTATTATATATCACTTTTAAAGATTATATACCATTATATCCTATTTTTTTCCTGACAAATCAGTTTCTGAACACTATTATCCTTTTGTATACATATGTTATATTAATGTTATTAAAAAATAACACCAGTAGATTATTTCTTAACAAATATCATGTTATATACACACTTTATATAGAAGCTAAAAACGTTGTATACCAGTATTTTTGAGATATTGTAACATATTGCATTCTATATACAAAAGATATACATGTTGTATACTATGTTTTTTGAAATCCTGCAACATATGCATTCCGTATATAATGTGTATACAGAAGTTATATATGTTGTATACCATTATTTTTTAGATCGTGCAACATATAACATTTTGTATACAAAATTATACGCATTGTGTACCAATATTTTAGATCCTGCAACATATGCTCTATTTTTTTTCATTCCATTTTCATAAAAATTTGTTTTAAATTAAATCGTTTTTCGGTATTTTTGCTATTATTTTTCTTGTTTTTGTATATAAACGAAAGTAACGGTATTTTTATAAATATTTCTATTTTTTTTTGCAAATATGTGTTTTCCCCTTAAACATATTTACTTGTTTATTTGTCCTTTTTCTTTCTTATTATAAGTCAAATATATGTTATTATATACACACAAGGATTATTTGTATCTATTTACCATTATATATACATATATATATATATATATATAGTTAGACCTTTACTAAATATTTATAGCTTAGAGGTAAGCAACTTTTGACAGTTGCTATAAGATAAATATAATTGATGATCAATGAAATCGAATGTCTCACTAATGAAAATGTTGCTATTGATATTGTTACAATATTTTTCATTCCCTTAAAATATTTGATGATATTGTCCTATATCACAGTGCCAAAATTACAAGATTAAGATTTTCATTGCATAAACAGTTCCATTTCCCCTTTTGAAAGTGTATTTTATATTTAAAAGCAAACTATAAAGATATTAGAACAACACTATTGCTATTAGGAACCCTATAACTCATCTTATTCAATTTATCTTCTTAATGAACTCTTCTAACTTGGACATGATAGCCTTTTTTCTTAGTAATTGTTTGTTTTCAAGTCGTCTTTGGACAGTGATAAGTATCTTATGTGGTATAAAGGCTTTTTCACTTTATAATATTCTAGTGTTGGTTAATTTTTGCTTCAACAATACAAACTAAGAGAAGTGAATGAATATTTAGTGACTAAAAACCTATCCACGAACTGAATTTTATAGCTAATGTGTAAATTTTGGCGCTAAACCTCTTTCTTTCATGACAAACCTCTCCACGAACTGGATTTTTTAGCTAATAGATAAATTTTGCTTTAAAAAAATTAGAAATAAGCGACAAATTTTTATATGTGGATGCACAGTTTATCGCTAATTATAAATTATTTGCAACAACTTACTTTGCGACAAACTAGATTTTGTAGCCAAAGCATGGATTTAGCTACAAAAATTTTGTCATATATGTGGCAAATCTTCACTAGAACATAACTATTACTACTAGACATCCATGTATAACAAGGAACAATATTTCACTCAAACTGAATTTCATAGCCAATTCATAGATTTTGTTAAAGAAACATTCCCAAATAATAAGCTACAAATCTTCCTGTCTGGACCCCTTCTCTAAGCCAAGGCGGCCTAATCGGCACAGTGGCCTAACGAACCCTCTCACCAAGTTAAGTTCGCCCGGCCACTGTTAAGCCCTTTCCAAAACTCATACAACAGACGATATCAAAATAATTAAAACACTTAAAAGCATAAGTAAGCAACATACATAGCGGAAACATTTCATTACATTGTAGTTTTGTACAAAATACATAGTTGACCACTTATATACAACAAAAAGTGACCAACCTCTAAGTCAAAAGATCAAAGAAACGAGGACAAGAATCGTCAGGAAAACAAGGTGACTACTACGCCTTTCCCTTTATTAGCTAGTGTAGAACCTGAAATAATGATAAAGTAGTGAGCCTATAATCAATGTGGCTCAGTGAGTAGAAAAATCAGCATATCATCCACAATCAATATTTCAAAACAATGTATGTAGGCACGAGCAGTAAAAGTGGTATTGCATTCGAAGGCATGACATAGTGTGAAAATAGTTATAAACAGTGAAACAGTTTCATAAAACATCTCAAATCAATGCCAGGGAAAAACACATCCAGGTTAGGTTAACTCAACAACCTAACTTATGGTCATCGCTCGAGCGGGTCCCGAGCCAGTACTCAATCAAGTCGTAAGTTAGGCATACTTTGCGAATACCCTAACCCCGCGCTCGATCCTTGAGTGCCATGACTCAAGCGGGTCGAAAGTAAGGTGCATTGATCATATGTCCTAACCCTGCGCTCGGACCTCGAGTCTAACCTCAATCACATCAAGTACCCTGACCCTGACACTTGGCCCTCAAACCTATGGTCTCACTATCGGTGTGCATCTACACATTTCAAAATCAATCAAATGTATCTAAATCATGTGAAACAATTTAAACCATGTCATTTTATACAAGTTTTATGCAAGGAATAAAAATCATAGAAAACACCTAAAACAAACGACTCATCTCGGATCCTGTTCATCGTTGTCTTGTCGACAACAGGCCCAGTTTCGCAGTACTCTCTCGAATCTGCATCAATCATAACTCAACTCAGTTCTATCCATGAAGTGGCTTAATCCACTAATCTCACTCCTAATCGGTCTTGATTGACCCAAACCGTTTCGATCAATCGGTCCAACCTAGTCGACTCTGGTCAAGGTGGTCACCCTAGTCACTTTTGGTCAATCTGTGCCCAAATTGGGTCAAAATAGGTCATTTGGATCAAAATTGGATCAAAATCCCCAAATCCCGACACCAAGTCAATTTTTTGTTCTTCACTCTCTTGCGTAGTGAGCTTGCCAATTTTTCTGCGATTAATTCATAAGTTAGATTTATGCAAAACTTTTTAGATTTCATCTAGACTGTCTAAACTTTCACCTGAATTTTATTTCATTATTTTTGGACATCATTTACTAGGGTTTCTAGGTGTAATAACAAGGACTGTAAGAATTCCGTACACCCTGTGATAGGCAGTGACTGTTTGCCTAATTTGACTCACTTATCCATATCAAAACGTTCTGAAATTTGGTAGGAATATTCTAGACATACTTAGGGATCTTTCCACCAAATTTCAGCTCAAAACACTAAGGTTTGGTCATTCAATTTACTTTTAGAAAATTCAGCAGAATTATAGGAACTTTTTTGGGTTCATAGTTTCCACTACCTTTCTAGTATTCATTCTCCCATTAAAAACACCATCCCGTGGGTCATTTCTTGTGTCTAATTGCAGTATGTAGGTCATAAAACATTTATTCATCAAGAATACTTTGAATCAGTAACATGTGATACAAAAATCATGCCTATCCTTCTATCAATCTCTCTGCTGCATTTTAAAGGAACATAAGAAATTATTTTAAGTCCTAGCACTCTAACAAGCACGACATATTTGTAAGTGTAGCAAATTATATCATCAAAGGCTCAAAGTCAGATCTTTATACCTTTTTGGAACCTCTATTATGATGTCTAAAACGCCTCTGGTTGCAGTCTGAATGGGTGCCTTTAGGTGTTCCAAATATAGCTCCAAATTTGATCTCAAATTGGTTTCTGTCGGCACTGTTGCAACAGTGAGTCTAACAGTTAACAACAATGGCTTATAAAACATATTAAATGTTTCGATTTTTAGTTTCTACCACTTGGACACTTGAATACACATGATAAGGGGCAGAATGATGGGTTTTACCTCAGGGACGAGCTTGGAATGGTTCAGGTGTGAGCCTTCTTATAGTTACTCCAACACTGCTTCTGTTACACAATTGCAACAGTGAGCTTGGAATGGGGGTGACATATGGCTATCCAGGTGGCTCTCAAGCTCCCATATTGGATGCCCAGTTGGCAACATTCATTGGCCACAATTGAGGCTTTGAGTTGATGGTAAAACCTTGGATGCAATACCATGGACTTCCATGGTTTAACAGTTGAAAAATCCCCAGAAAATTTGGATATTTGAGCAAAAAATTCACTCAAAACGTGCCAAAAATGCACAAGAGACAAACAAAATAGGGGGGCTTGGGTTGTGGGGGCACATGGGCTGGCCCACGCGCCAGGCCTTGGTGCTAGGCGCCTGTTCGGGCCGGGCTTTGGCTGGTTGGGGGCCTAGGCCGCCCCGGCCCAACGCCTAGGTCCCAGGCCCGCTAGTACATATTTTTTTTTTAAAATTTATTAAAAATCATTTAATCTATTTCTCATCAAAATCTACAATTATACATTATTTTTATTACTTATACAATTATTTTCTCAAAAATTGAATAGTCTGCCAAAAATCATATTTTTCTCCCAAAAATTCATTAATTTCTCTAAAAATTTCATAATTATTCCAAAAATTCAATAATCAATCCCAAAAATTAATTCTCTTAAGAAATCACATTTTATTCATAGTCCCATGTACTTTCTCTTCAAAATCACATTTTTCACATTATTTTAGTTTTCTTCCATAAATAATTTAAAATTAGAAAAAATTGAAGATAATTCATATATTTCATTTAAAATTTTTGGGTTGGTTTTCGAAAATATATATATCCAACCCGAAAATTTTTGTACATCAAAACATGGGTCGTCACACTTCCAAAGACTAAATTTGCACTTTTTCACATCCTTTTCCCTCCTCTAATTGAAGCAAAGGAAACCTTAGGATAGAGACCAGACCAAGGTAGAGATAAAAGCAAGAAAAATAATAAGATGAAAAAAAAAAAGATTGGGACATTTTAGCAAGGAAGATTCATTATGATTTCCCAAAACCACTATTAAGTTTAGCTCAATTTTAGATATGCTAATCTTCACTAAGATACCTTTAATTTGAACAGTAAAAATTTTGATAAGATGTTTGTACTAAGAGATATAGCTTCATTTTTAGGACCATATAAATTGACTTGCAAAATTGATTCAATTTGATCAAAGGTGTGGATCTTAAAGATCAATTATTGGATCCTGATAAAACTTGATCAGGTAACTTAAGACTTCTTAATTTACATTTTGGGTAGGTGGAGATGAGAATTTGTATGATTTCTAGTTTGAATTATGGTCTATAGTATATGACTATTTAACTCAGAACATTGGAAGGTAGGAGATATGAATGTTCTTTAGCTTAGTATGATATATTTGTGATTAACTATTGGATTTGGATAAATTTCTTATATATGAGTCATATCAGCATGAATTGTAATTAATCTGAACAGTGAAGTTATCACTCACTATTTAGTTAGAGTTCTACTGGACTAGTTTGCTATATATATAATATAATTGATAATAACTCTTGATTAGGAGGATTATTTAACGATTGTTTTGATGTTGAATAATGGATTTGGTAATGGTAAAAACTATATTGAATTATAATTTGATGTGGTTTAATATATATAAATTGATTGGATTTTGGTGGAAAATCAAGGAAATCCAAATAGTATGCAAGAATGACTCTAGTGTGTTTACTGTGATAGATAGCATCACTTTGCACTTTGTATATGTATATATATTTGCATCAACTACATTTTTGTGTGCATGCATGATGTATATTGAATGACTTGGATAAAGTGAGATGTTAAATGGTTTTATGATATTTTTTGAATTCATGAAGCATACATGATTTGATACCAAATTTTCAAGGCTATGTATCGACTAGTAAACTCCAAAATTTTGAGGCATTTCCCTAGGTTTGCCTAATGATTCCTCGCGACTTTTAAGCTCGCTGAGATTTTAGAGTAGTTATATTATGTCTCAAAGTTATTGAGGCTTGCCTAGTCCTCTTGAGAAGATATTCATATTATTTTTTATTTTTTTAAAACCTTCAATGAATTCGTATAAGATTAGAAGTATAAATTTAATCCTCAAAATCCTTGAATGTTAATGCCTTAGATAGTTGAATTCTAAAATCGTTTGTTTTAGATTTAAAGAAAATGTGCAACAAATACAAATATCAAAGTCATTAATATCTAGAAATTTGATTTTGAGAATCGCCATTATATTTCTTTTTCATAGAGAATAAACGTAAATGTATTGCTAAAAATTCAATCATCAAAGGCATTGAAATCTAAAGATTTTGAGAATCAAATTTATATTTATTTCCTTAAATATGCATGTACAAATAGCTTAAAATTGTAACAGTCAAGGAAAAAAAATATAAATTTGATTCTAAAAATATTTGAATATTAATGTCTTTGATGCTTTTATTTATTGAATTACATTTAAGTTCATTCCCTTTAAATTTAAATGAAAACGTGGTGCACAAATATAAAGATCTAATTCATTAATTTACAAATATTTTAAGAATCAAATTTATATTTATTTCTTAAAGGGAATGAAGTTAAATCTATTGCAATTAATGTAATCATCGAAAGCATAATCTTGAGAATCCAATTCATATTCTTTTCCTTAAATGTGCAAATTTTTAATTTC
>JAJIYU010010623.1:0-15975 GCA_030144865.1 Tinospora cordifolia | reverse complement strand
ATATATATATATATATATATATATATATATATATATATATATATTTTCCAAGTATATATAATTGGAGGCAATCTTTCAATTGTAAGTAAAAGTAATGTAGGCTTCTTTACTTATTTACTCTGATAAAGGTGGGATCCATCTAAGGGACGAGTCTTCTGAATTAAGTCACCGCTTCTACTGTACATCCACAAGGATCCCACAATCTCCATTGCAATTAATCATAAAGTGATACTGAAACTACACAAGAACTGCCCGTGTCAAAAGTATCGTAGTGGTTCCCGCCCTCATGGATATTATTTCCTTATTGTGTGTATATATAATAATAA
The DNA here is from genome assembly GCA_030144865.1 of Tinospora cordifolia. Classification (NCBI taxonomy): domain Eukaryota; kingdom Viridiplantae; phylum Streptophyta; class Magnoliopsida; order Ranunculales; family Menispermaceae; genus Tinospora; species Tinospora cordifolia. Next base: position 15,649 of record JAJIYU010010623.1, on the reverse strand, counting down.
TAATAATAATAAAACCCACAAATGAGGACAATAAAACTTAATTTCTAATATATTTTGCTATTTGTTATAGCAACAAGTGGCATAGGAATAAAAAACTAAAAGTTTTTTTTATAGAAATTTTTATAAATATATTTTTTTAAGATTTAAATTCTTATGTCAAAGATTACTTCGTACCAAATGTTACATAAATATCTCGTGTCAGACTTGATATTAAACCCTATTTTTTGTCTTGAAAGGCACTAAAAAATCCAAAAAAAAAGGTGGTGCTTCGAAAAGCTTCTTCCCCTTCTGTTGAGCCTTATCTGTTGATTCAATGGAAAAATGACACATCGTGCCGCCACCAATATACAATTGAACCTTACAATAACTATGAATGTGATGATGAGTTATGAGACAACATTCTTGGGTGCTTTCCCAACTTCAAACTTTGATATATATGTTGGACATGATTGCGTTCACTACATTGTCCACCACACCCTTAACCATAAGGTACCTGCCATCCATACTCTTTACTACGATTCCTTTAGAAGAAGAAGAAGAAAAAAAAGATTAATGATAATTAGTACACTACAAGAAATCTGTTAAATTGCAACGAACATCAACATTGAATATATTTTGTTATTGAATTAAAACACATCTATAATGTATTTATAATGGATTAAAGTTGGAGAAAAACCAAATTGAATTAGCAACGAAGTTTGTAATGCAAACTTTTGCAACCGATCGTTTGTTACTACAATTGGCAGGATAATTGGGGGGAAAATTTCAAATAAATTTGCAATGAAATAGTAAGAAAATTTAGAAAAGACATATTTTTGTTGCTATTTCATTTCAAATTTAGCATCATATATTTTTTGTTCTAATTTATAATAGATTTACAATATATAGAAGGTGAGTTGATCCATGTAAATTAAATCGTAACATAATTGATATTCATTTCTAATTAGTAATAATTTTTTTTTTAGTTTCTAAATTAGTAACGAAATAGTAATAATTTAAAATAGATTATCATTGCAAATTTTGAAATGAATTTTTATCGTTGCAATTCAGCAAGGGATTGCAAAGGGATTGAAAGAGATAAGCTATGCCTTGTAACTTATTTGATATTGGTTTTCAATTAGAAATAAATTTTTTCCTATTTTTAATCATTTATTGAAGAAAATTCGAATAATTTTGGAAAATACAATTTTGAGAGGAGAATACATGTGGAGAGAATATGATTTTTTGGAAAGATTATTAAATTCTTGGAGTACTTATTGAATTTTTAGTGTAATTAATGAATTTTTGGGTAGAAAAATGTAAAGTTTGGATAAAATATTGAAATTTTTAGAAAATAAATGTGTGAATATTGAAAATTGTGTATAATTGGAAAATTTTAAGAGAATGATAAATCAAATAATTACAATAATAATGAAGGAAAAAAAAAATCAAAATTGAGTATATATACATATACATGTATATACAAAAAGGTGAAAAATAATTAAAATAAACAAAAATAAAAAAAAAATCAAATTTCGGTCGCACGGGCTCAGGGCCCGTGCAGGCCGAAACTCGGCTTGGGTTCACATGGGTGGCCACATGACACTCCCATTTGGCATGCGAGGCCACCTCAACATGCAACAAAACCTCCACCTTTGAGCAGAATTTCCATTTTTTTTTCAGTTTCTACAATCCATTTTCCATAGTTCATTTCTCCCTTATTTGGAATCTATTTGCAATAATCTTGGGCTTTTTGGAAAGCTCTTATTACTGTCTACAACATTGCATAGGCCATTGGTCGAATCTTAAATTTGTTTGAGACTGAAACGACCACAAACAGGGCTATTCGATACTGTTACAGTTGGAAAACCGCAAAAAACTGTGTTGGAGCAAACTTCAAAGAGGTGATTCCTGACCCATCCAAGGTCCATTCCTTAGGTAAAACTTTTGTTTTATTCCTTAACTTGTGTACTTTCATATCCAAGCGGTGAAAATCGGAAACTAAAGTCTTAAATCTGTTCTACAAGGCACTAAAGTTGACTATTGATCAACTGTTACAATAGGTCCAGCAGAAGACAGTTCTTGGAACCAGTTTTGAGACATCTTTTGAAGTGGCTAGGGACATCTGTTTGGACTGAGATTTAAGAAGTTTTAAACCTCATACCAGAGGCTACAAAAAAAGTATTAACCCCAACCCCTAAGCCTCTGTATACACAATTTTATGTCCATGCCAAGATGCCTAGTCACATACAAGTTTTTGGTACTTGGAAAATATTTTAAACTGTTGATATATGTGCTAAGTTTTAGGGTGAATTTAGGAATGGTTATAGCCATGGTTGCTTATTGTTTTAAGATGAGACTTGAACTATCAATATTCTAGAATCTAAGCTCTACAAAATATGTAAGATAGGACCTCAAATTAGTAAAACAATAGAGATGTTTTGGCACTTGAAAAACCATAGGAAATTTAAACATTTGAACAATTTGTTATATGACAGTGAAGTAGGAGACCAGTTGACTGACCAAAAGTAGGTCTTTTGAGTTAAAATTTAGTGGAGAGGTTACTGAACATGTTAAGATTATGTGTACCAAATTTCACCCCAATCTAAATTGGGTAAGGGAGTTATTTGATGCACCATTTGGCTGTCTGTCACATGAGATACAAGATTTCATAGTCCCTGTTAACATGTAGAAACCATTGCAAATGGTGTCCAAAAATTAGAATCTAAAATTCTGATGAAGGTTAAGGAAGTATAGATGGAATTTGAAAAGTTTTGCACAAATCCGACTTACAGATTGATTGTAGAAAAATTGACAAATTCACTGCACAAAGAGAGCAAATGCTTGAATTTGGGCTAAATGTTGGAATTTGGAGATTTTTGCCTAATTGACCCAATTTTGACATAAATTGACCTAATTGGACCCAAATTGACCAAGGATAACTGAAATTGATCATGTTGACCAATGTTGACCAAGTTTGACCTGTTGACCAAGCTTGACCCATTGACCAAGTATGACCGATTGACTGATCGAATTTAGGTTGATCGAGATTGATTAAGGATATTTGAGTAAGGAATTAAGCCACATTCCAAAAGGAATTGAAATTGAGCTTAAATAATGCAGATTCAAGTGAGCACGACAAGATTGGGCCGAGTGTCAATTGAAAATCGATGCGCGGGACTTGAGGTGAGTAGTTTGATTCAAGTGTTTTCTGTGACTTGTGTTCCTTGCATAAAACCTGTGTAAAATGACATGGTTTAAATGGTTTCATGAGATTGAGATAGATCTGATTAATTTTAAAAAGTGTAGATGTACACGAGTAATAAGACCATAGGCTCGAGGGCCAAGCGTCGAGGTCAGGGTAAATGATGTGATTGAGATTAAACTCGAGGGCCGAGTGTCGGGGTTAGGGTATATGATCAGTGTGCCTAGCCCTAGAACCTGCTCGATTCACGATACTTGAAGGCCGAGCGTTGGGGTTAGGGTATTCAATGAGTAAGCCCAGCTCACAACCCACTCGAGTAGCTAGTATGCTTGACTCAAGACCCGCTTGAGCAATGACCATAGGTTGGGTTTGCTGATTTAACCCTAACCTGGATACAATTTTTCACTGACATGTATTTAAGACGTTTTCTATAACTGTTGTACTGTTCATAACTAGTTTTATACTATGCTATATATTCAAATATTATATCATTTTTACTACTCATGCATACATGCACTATTTTGGAATGTTGGTTATGGGTGACATGCTGACCTTATTACTCATGGAGCCGCATTGATTTTAGGCTCACTACTCTACTAATATTTTAGATTCTTTGGTGGCTGATAGAGGAAAAGGCGTAGTGATTGCCTAATTCCCTGATGATCTCTGTTCCCTTTTCTTGGTCCTTTCATTAGAAGTCAGTCATTCTTTTGTGTATGTATATGTGTATATGTGTGTGTGTTTGTGTGTGTGTGTGTGTGTGTGTGTGTGTGTGGCCAACTGTGTATTTTGGACAAGGCAAATATGTAATATAATGATCACTCTTCATATGTTTATTTACTTTCCTTCTGAGTCTTTCAATCATTCTAATATTGTTTGTTGTTGGGATTGAAGAGGCTTAATAGTGGTTGGGCGAACTTGACATGGCGAGTGAGTTTGTCGAGCCAACTTGACAGTGGTTGGGCAAACTTGACATGACGAACTTGACAATACTAATGCACAAAATATTTAAAAACTTTGATTTTAAAAAAATATTTAAAAGATAATATATTTTGCATTATAAAAATTAAAATTTATAACATTATTCAACTAGAATAATTTTTTGTATTAAACTAAAAATTGTTAATTTAAGTTAGAGATGTTATTAAAATAATAACACTATTTTTGGTGAGAATAAATACTTATAATACTAATGCAAGTAAAACTTATAAGTTTTGTTAATAAAAAAAAGCTAGATAGTAAAAAAAACCCCAACGCGCGAACCCTTTTTTTTTCAAAATACCCCTACGCATGAACAAAACCTTATTTTGTTTCAAAAAAGAAAGGAGGAGCTGACTGTTGGGTGTTGCAAGTTTCCACAAGGAATAAAAAAAACTCAATAGACACAACAATGTGCGAACTAACTCCAATGCTTTGATTCTCCAACGCGCAAACTAACACCAATACACACGTCCTATAAGTTTTCACAGGGAGGAGCCAACTTCTTGATGCTCTTTTCTCTTCCATCAAAGAAGTAAAGAAGAAGAAGACAAGGTAAAGGAGGCCCTACATGTAGTGATTTCTTCATTGAAGTTGTAAAGAAGAAGAAGATGAGAACTATAGGGCATCCCTTGGATTCACTCACTTCATCTTCTTTCTTTCTTTCCTACTAAAGTAAAGTAATGCATTAGTACTACAACAATTTCTTCATTGAAGTTTCATACTACTGTGATTTCCTTCCTAGTTTTCAAATTATTTTTTTGGAGTAATGTGTTCATAGATTTTCAAATTTCTCTTGTCTTCTTCTCTTCAACATTTTTTTTTCTGAAATTTGCACTCTTTTTCTAACATTTGCACTCTCTTAGATTTTCTTGATGCTTGATTTTGATTTTGATATCGTTATTAGTAATTGTGATTTCCTTTGTTTCAAGTTGCTCGACTTTTAAATTTGAGTCTCTTTTTATGTTTATTCATGATCACTACTCATTATGATTAAACTGATTTGGACTCACTAATTCCAAGTCAAAAGTTTGAGAAATTTATGTTGTTTGGTGTAGCTTGGAGTATTTGTAGTATATGGTGTTCATTCTATTGGTAGGGCTTCTCAAACACCCAGAACTCAAAGTAGATATTGCTACCATCTAGTGTGCTTTCTCATATCCTTTCTTTATTACATATCCTTTGTTATTAATTTTCTTTCTGCCTTTTCTTTTTCTTTTTTTATCTAAAAAATTATAACTCAGTTCTTGAGCATTGATTCTATCTAAATAAGCGCAAGCCTATTAAAAATGTAATGACCAGTGAAATTCCTTTAAGCATATACTGTGTATGTAGAATAAATTGCTATTTTTTTTTAAAAAAGGCTTTGTTGAGTTGGGTTTATTGCTAAACATAGAAAAGGTGATGATTGGTATATAAAGTAAAACGTTAGCTTTGAAAAACTAACCCACCATTGTAATGATGGTGGTAATGGTTAGTACGACTACTAATAATGCTAAGGAAACTTCTTTCATAAAAGTGTAGAATGCGAGAGTTTGAACTCATGATAAGTCTATGAACCAACTGTAAGTGTAACACCCCGCCTCCCGAGCCCTATCGTCCACGTCATCTGACGGTCTAATTCTCTTCGATCAATAATCTTCGGCCGCCTGGGAGACGGGCCTGTGCTACATTTTCTTTTTCTTAAACCCAAATCCATGAAAGTTTCTGTATACAATAATCTATGTACAAAATAATTCGTGGCATTATAAGCAAATAAAATTCTTTCGTTATTTATTCTAAAAGTTTGAGTACATGGTCTATTATAGTGGAAAATAAATTCAAAATTGAAATAAATAATTTAGCTTGGGCTCACATGCCTTACAATAAAAGAATTTCTAATAACCTTTCACGTAGGCTAAATAATTAATTTCTTAAAATGTAAAAAATAGGGGGGTGAGCTAAAAAGCCCAGTGAATCGTTCCATCTATTTAATTCATTATTCTAACCAAATAATACGATCATGTCAAACACTTTCAAGGATTTAATCGATTCAAACGACATATTATTTCAGTTGTAATTTAGACTGAAAGGGATTAACCTCTATATTCCAGATCTAAGGAGAGAGATCAATTTTGAACTCAAACCCTTCTCTGTGGAGTGGGGTCACTCATAAAACCCAATCCACTCTGGTGCCAAGCCTGACAGCCAGTCAAAAGGCCGGTAACACACACGGAGAACATTCGTCCTCATGCCGGTATGTGTTTGAGATCTTTGTTTAATCTTATTTTTGTGTGCAAGAGTATAATAAATAAGCATTTCAATAGTATTTAAACACTCAAAACATAAACATTGACTTTCGATTTCTGATGTAGAAGATCGTACAAAACGCAACTACAAAGCATACTTTTTTGGTCATAAACAGTATATTGATGCATGGTAAGTAATGGCTCTAACAGTATAACATTCATATTGACTTTCGATTTCTGATGTAGAAGATCGTACAAGACACAACTATAGAGCATACTTTCTTGATCATAAGCAATATAATAATTGAATGGCATAAATACAAAGGACAAGAATAAAATCAAACTAGTAAAACAAGCAAACATTATTTAAATCAAAATAATAAATTAAAAGAAAGGGAAAGAAATTCACTTCGAGATCGCTTCCTAAATTGTGTAGCACTTTGTTGCTACTACTTCACAAGCTATTTAGAATAGCTCAAGAAAAGAAGAACAAGGATTGAGGTTGTCAAGAAGGAGGCAAAGAGAGAGCAAAAGGAATTTTAACTCTCGCTTTGGGATGAATGAAATGGTTAGAATAGGGGAGTTTATATAGAGTCTTATAGGGTTAGATTCATCATTTTTCACCTTCCAAATCAAGAAAATTTTCATTTTTTGCTTGCTTTAGGTGGCTAGATGATTTGGGTTTTTAGCATTTTTTCTGTCCAAATCAATGGCCAAAAAACCATTTTCGTTTGAGATTAAGACCAAAAAGAAAACAAAATTTGTTTTTTTTATATGTTTAAAGGGGGGGAGGGGGGGGGGGCATGAATTCGTGCACAGTGAATTAGTGCCCGCGCACCGTGCGCATAGGCCTAAGGCCCATGCGCACGTTTTTTTTTCCTTATATATATATATTTATATATTTGTAAATATATATCTTTTTTTCCACAATTGCGTACCTCTTTATAAGTTTCGTAAATAATTATTCAAAATATTAATTTCAATAAATGCATATTAACTAATACATTATACATATACCAGTAATTACAACCACAAACCTGCAGTTGTAGTCTCTTCTTTATTACTTCATCACCTAAGCATAAGAGAATCACAGTAAATGCTTTTTCCATGATTTCATCTTTTTCTTCATCTGTCAACTTTGCTAGCAATGCATCTCTTCCCTCTGGCGCCTTCTTCAGCCCTTCTTGCACCAAAAGAGCTCGCATCCTTATCCGCCAAAGGTTAAAGTCATTCTTTCCATTGAATTTCTCCACTTTAAATTTTATGGCCATATTGACAATCGAATCTGGTCACTAGATAGATCTCGTTGCTACGAACCCACTGCAAAAAACAAAACTGAAATTCGATTTCGACTGACTCCAATATCGCAAGAAATTGTATGCATCGTTGAACTTCTAAATAGCTTGCTGCTGTCACGAATGGGAGAGAACAAGTTCTCTCTTCAATTGACAACCACTAATGTGTATTCCACGACGATGAATCCAACCTTGCTCTAATACCAATTTGTAGAGATTAATGCAGCAGAACACACACAAAGTTGCAAATAATAAAAAAAGAACACAAACAGATTTACGTGGTTCGGTGAAATTCACCTACTCCATGGGAGATGAAGAGATCTACTAATTTTAGGGAGAAAATTTACACCACTCAATATCTTCTCTAGTTTCTATCGTCACTAATATATATAAATTTCTAGCTCTCCACCCCTTTATATAGAGTTTTCCACTTAGTATCTAATTCAGAATGAAAGGGCTTCTAATTTAGTTTCACATTCTAACTAAAAGTCCAAAACAAATGAGAAATTGATACGTATCAGGATACAAGTCAAAAAGAAACTCATAAAAATAGAAACACCTCTTGGGCCCACAAGAGTTTGAGACACATATATATAACAATCTCCACCTTGGCGAGGACCACCACAAGCCACTAGTTGATCTTCAACATCTCCTACCTTGAGGCGCTTATCTCTGTAGGATATTGATCAAGTTCAAGCAATGCTCAAACTTGACCATTGGGACTGTGTTTGCCAACATATCTGTAGGATTGTCATTGGTACTAATCTTCTGTAAAGAAATCTCACCTTCCTCAATAATCTCACAAACAAAATGGAATCAAACATCAATATGCTTGGTCCTAGCATGATCCACTTGGTTCTTAGCCAAGTGAATGACACTCTGTCTGTTACAATGAACTAGTACACTCTTCAGGATAATCCCCATATCGCCAATCAAACCTCGGAGCCACAAAGCCTCCTTTACAGCCTTTGTTACTGCCATATACTCTGCCTCAATAGTAGACAAAGCAACTGTAGTCTGCAACATACACCTCCAACTAATAGGACCATGTGCTAAAGTGAACACATAGCCTGTAGTGGAACGTTGCTTGTCTAAGTCACCAGCATAATCAGAATCCACATATCCATTGACAAGTGAACATATACCACTATCTGACTGAAAAACCAATCCTACATTTAGTGTCCCTCGAAGATACCGCAGCAACCATTTCACAGCTTTCCAATGTTGTTTTCTAGGATTTGCCATATATCTACTGACAACACTCACTGCATGTGAAATGTCTGGCCTAGTGCACACCATAGCATACATCAAACTACCCACTGCACTGGCGTATGGAACATGACTCATGTACTCACGCTCCTCATTAGTACTCGGAGACATATTAGCAAAAAGTCGAAAATGAGCAGCCAATGGAGTACTCACTGGTTTCGAGTTCTCCATTTTAAATCTTAAAAGCATTTTCTCCAAGTACTTTTTCTGTGACAGAATTAACTTGCCATTTTTCCTTTCTCTATGTATCTCCATCCCAAGAATCTTCTTAACAGCACCTAAATCTTTCATCTCAAACTCCTGACTCAGTTGAGATTTTAGCCTATTAATCTCATTCATGCTCTTAGTAGCAATTAGCATATCATCAACATACAAGAGTAAATAAATGTAAGAGCCATCAAAAAGCTTCAGAAAGTAAACACAACTATCATACTAACTCCTCGTGTATCCCTGCCTAATCATGAATGTGTCAAACTTTTTGTACCATTGCCTGGGTGACTGTTTTAGCCCATATAAGGACTTCTTCAGTTTGCACACATGATCACTTTTACCAGTAGCCACAAAGCCATCAGGCTGCTTCATATAAATTATCTCATCCAAATCACCATGTAAGAAAGTTATCTTAACATCTAGTTGCTCCAATTCTAAGTCAAATAATGCAACTAATGCTATTAATACTCTAATAGAAGTGTGCTTCACAACAGGAGAAAACACCTCATTATAGTCCACCCCTTCTTTCTGAGCATACCCTTTGGCAACCAACCTTGCCTTATATCTCACACTATCTGATTCTAGATGACCGTCTTTTCTAGAATACACCCATTTGCACCCGATAGCTTGTTGACCCTTAGGTAACTCTACAAGATCCCAAGTTTGGTTCTTCATCAATGAGTTTATCTCATCTTGCATGGCTTCTTTCCATCTTTCAAAACAACTGTCACTCATTGCCTCCCTGAAAGTGGAAGAACCATCTCCATACGCTGTCAATGCATATGCCAACATATCTTTGAAACCATAACGAACTGGTGCCTTGATAGTCCTCTTAGCTTAGCCACTAGCTAAAAACTGTTGCTGCTTTGGTTAATGGTTCTCACTGGCTCCACCTACTGTCTCCTTCGTATTACTTATTACCTTTTCTTTTGGAGTACCAAGCTCCACCTTTATCGAATCACCTTTATCCTCCTCTTGAGACTCTATCTACTTTTCAGACATCAAAGCAGATTCATCAAATGTCACATCCCTGCTAATCACAATCTTATGCAAGTTAGGACACCATAACCTGTATCCTTTTATTCCATGTGCATAAGCCACAAATATGACTTTCTTAGCTCTTGGATCAATCTTACTTTCCCTGACATGATAGTAAGCTGAACATCTGTGACACCCTACCTCCCGAGCCTTATTGTCCACGTCATCTGACGTTCTAATTTTCTTTGATCAATAATCTTGGGTCGCCCGTGAGATGGGCCTGTGCTACATTTTCTTCTTCTTTGACCCAAATCCATGAAGGTTCCTGTGTACATTAGTTTATGTACAAAATGACATCATAATAAATAAGATCTTTTATTTATTTATTCAAAAATTCTGAGTACAACGATCAATTATAGTGAAAACAAATTCAAAATTGAAGAACATTATTTTCTTGGGGCCCATGTGCCCTACAATGAAATAAATAACAAGGACAAATAATTTTTCACGTTGGCAGATAGTTAATTTCCTGAAATGTAAAAAATAGGGAGGTGAGCTAAAAAGCCTAGTGAATCATTCCATCTATTTAATTCATTATTTCAACCAAATAATACAAGCATATCAAACACTTTCAGGGATTAATTCGATTCAAACAATATATTATTTCAATCATAATTTAGACCGAACAGGAGTAACCTCTGTGCTCCAGATCTAGGGAAAGAGATCAATTCTGAAACTCAAACCCATCTCTAGTGGAATCATTCTTAAAACCCGTTCCATTCTAATATCAGTATTGACAGATAGTTCCAATTCTATATGGAACACAGAAAGTCTTCCGTACCGGTACGTGGTTGAAATCTTATTTAATCTTATTTTTGTGTGCAAGAGCATAGTAAATAAATATTCCAACAGTATTTAAATACTCCAACCATGTAACATTCATATTCACGAACATTGACTTTCGATTTCTGATGTAGAAGATCGTATAAGATGCAACTACAGAGCATACTCTCTTGGTCATAAACAGTATATTGATGCATGATAAATAATAGCTCTAACAGTATAACATTCATATTAACTTTTGATTTTTTATGTAGAAGATCGTACAAGATGCAACTACAGAGCATAATCTCTTAGTCATAAGCAATATAATAATTGAATGACATAAATACAAAGGACAGGAATAAAATCAAACTAATAAAGTAAGCAAGTATTATTTAAATCAAAATAATAAATTAAACAAAAGGGAAAGAAAATCACCTCGAAATCGCTTCCTAAAATCTTTGTAGCACTTCGTTGCTACTACCTCGCGAGCTATTTAGAATAGCTCAAAAAAAGAAGAAAAAAAACTAAGGTTGTTAAGGAGGAGGTAAAGAGAGAGCAAGAGAAATTTCAACTCTTGCTTTGGGATGAGTGAAATGGTTAGAGTAGGGGGGTTTATATAGAGTCATTTTTCAACTAGTTTTGTCTATTTTTCTAATGTGAGACTATCATTTTCTATATTTGAAATGGGTAGAGTAGGGGGGTTTATATAGAGTCATTTTTCAACTAGTTTTGTCTATTTTTCCAATGTGAGACTATAAGAATATTATATTCATGAATGCATTTCCTTTACACAGATACTCTTCTATATAATATATGCATATCTTAATATCATACTAAATAAAATATTATATTCATGAATGCATTTCCTTTACACATATACTTTTCTATATATATATATTAATATCATACTAAATAAAATATTATTTCATGAATGCATCTAATTAATACTTTATACACATACTTTTCTATATTAATATCATACTAAGTATATTATTCAAAATATTATTTTCTTATTGAAATAGAGAAGAGTATATTTACCCAACATTTCTATATGTCTAATATTAATTAATGCATATCCCTATATTCTTCTATGCCAATTAATTAATTGCATATCAATGACAAATATATATATATATACGTATATGCACCAATAAAGTGTCACATACTTAGGTACTAATTAATATATATGCATATGTCTATACCAATTAATAAATTAAATGACATATGCATACACATATATACAGAAAATAGTCGGGGTATTACAATATCCAAAAGCTTTTAAAGCACTGTAATCAACAACATTACTTGACCATACCTCAAGTGGAGTCTTACAATCAATAGTTGTCGATGGTGATCTATTGATGAGGAAACAAGTTGTAGATAGTGCCTCTGCCTAGAACTCTTTACCCAAACCAGCATTGGATAACATACATCGCGCCCTCTCTAGTAGAGTGCGATTCATTCTCTCTGCAAGTCCATTCTGCAATGGTGTACCCTTTACTGTGAAATGTCTTTCAATGCCTTCATCTTCACAAAATTTTGAGAATGTTTTACTAGTATACTCACCACCATTATCAGTATGTAACCTCTTGATGCTTCTACCAATTTGCTTCTCTATCTTTATTTTCCACTTCTTGAAAGCTTCAAACACTTCATCCTTACTTTTCAATATTTCCACCTAAACCATTCGTGAAAAGCATCAATAAAGGAACCAAAATACCTTACTTCTCCAAGTGAAGTAACTGTAGATGGACCCCACACATTTGAATGGATATAATTTAGAGTCCTCTGGTGCGGTGAACTGCCTGATTAAACTTGACTCTGCATTATTTTCCAAACACACAATGCTCACAGAAGTCCAGCTTCTCAACCTTACTCTTACCAAGTAAGCCTTTTTGACTCAACACCTCAAGTCCCTTCTGACTCATGTGCCCCAGTCGCATATGCCACAACTGTGTATCTGTTGAGCCGCTATCCATAGACATTGCTGTACTACCGGTATTGTATGCCCTGATAACACATATGAGTTACCCACTTTCTCGCCCTTCATGACCACAAGTGCACCTCGAACTACCTTTAAAGCTCCACCTTCAGCTATAATCTCACAACCAAATGAGTCTAAAGTATCCACAGAAATAAGATTTTTCCATAATTCAGGAACATGCCTGACATCTGTCAATGTCCTCACAATACTATCATGCATGTTGATCTTCACTGTTCCTATTCCTATTGTCTTATAGGCCATATCATTCCCCATAAGTACAATACCACCGTTTACACTCTGATAAGAAGCAAACCATTCCCTATTGGGACACATATGATAAGAACAACCTGAGTCAATGATCCACTCATTATCTGAGCATCCCACTATGACTGCTGCATCACTAGAATCCTTTGCCTTCTATTTTCCCTCACACTTGCGGTTTGGACAATCTTTCTTAAAGTGCCTTTCTTTGTGACATTCAAAACACTTTAATCTTCTCCCCTTTGATTTTGATCTAGATTTGCCTCCATGACCTTTGGACCCTCTATGTTCAGATCTGCTTCTAACTAGCAAACCTTTGCCTGAGCCTTTACTTTTTCCTTCAGTAACCAACTTTTTCAACTCTTTCGAGTTTAATGCTGTTTTGACATCCTCCAGAGATAAAGTGTCTCTACTATAGATCAAAGTATCCACAAAAGTGATCATAGGAATCTGGCAGCAAACACAGCAAGTACATTGCTTGGTTTTCATCACTGATTTTACATCCAACGTTCTTCAAAGATATAAGAATCTTGTTGAACTCTTCATGATGCTATTTCACGGATACTCCTTCTTTCATCTTCAGCATGTGCAACTGCTTTTTCAGATATAGCTAGTTTGTTAGAGACTTTTTCATGTACAAACTCTCTAATTTCAACCACAAACCTGCAGTTGTAGTCTCCTCTTCAACCTCTCTCATTACTTCATCACCTAAGCGTAATGGAATCATTGTCAATGCTTTTTCCATGATTTCATCTTTTTCTTCATATGTCAACTTTGCTGGCAATGCATCTCTTCCCTCTAGCACCTTCTTCAGCCCTTCTTGCACCAAAAGAGCTTGCATCCTTATTCGCCAAAGGTTAAAGTCATTCTTTCTATTGAATTTCTCCACTTTAAATTTTGCAGCCATATTGACAATAGGATCCGGTTACTAGATAGATCTCGTCGCTATGAACCCACTGCAAAAAATAGAACTAAAATTTGATTTCGAATGACTTCGATATCGCAAGAAATTGTATGCACAGTTGAACTTCTAAATAGCTTGTCGCTGTCATGAACGAGAGAAAACAAGTTCTCTCTTCAATTGACAACCACTAATGTATATTCCACGATGGTGAATCCAACCATGCTGTGATACCAATTTGTAGAGATTAATGCAGCGGAGTACACACAAAGTTGCAAATAATAAAAGAAAAAGAACACAAGCAGATTTACGTGGTTCAATGGAATTCACCTACTCCACGGGAGATGAAGAGATCTACTAATTTTAGGGAGAAAATTTACACCACCTAATGTCTTCTCTAGTTCCTATCTTCACTAATATATATATATATAAATTTTTAGCTCTCCACCCCTTTATATATAGAGTTTTCCACTTAGTATCTTATTCAGAATGGGAGAGCTTCTAATTCAGTTTCCTATTCTAACTAGAAGTCCAAAACAAATAAGAAACTAATACGTATCAGGATACAAGTCGAAAAGAAACTCATAAAAATAGAAACACCTCTTGGGCCCACAAGAGTCCGAGACACACATATATATAACAATCCTCAAGATAGAAAATGATTTTTCAAACTTGAGAAAATGATCGCCCTGTCCTAAGTAGTTTGTAGTGACATGACTTTAGATTCATGTTTCTAGGTTCTCCATTTGTTTAGTGGCCTATCAATTTATTCTTTTAAGTTTTGTTTGAGGATTTCAAGGCCGTATAAGGTTGTTGGTATAGGATTTGGTCTCAAAATCAAAATGCATGTGATATATATATATATATATATATATTTATAAATTTAAACAAGTAAAGCATGCATTCAATCAGTCATTCAATCATTTAGTCATGCAAGTTCATGCTAGCATAACCAAATTCTAATTTTCCATCTATGCTTCTAAGTTCAAGCATCACATACCACCCTTGCCCATTGACATAGACATCCACTCAGAAATCTCACTACACCCAACCAATTTTGCAAATGTCTTGACAACTAAGGTCTCCCAAGCCCCACTATACTTAATCGTCCCATACCAGCCAAACATAGGGAAAAAAAACTCTTTCAAAGTTATCAATCATTCACCAAATATGGCTTGTCATTCTCTAAGTCTAGGATTCCTCTATACCCTCGAATTCCTAGACGCCCCATACCACATAGAAACTAGAGATACAAATCCTCTCGATCTTGTGTCTTGACCAGTAAAGTGTTCTATTTTCACAGTTTTCAAACTCTAACCTATATCCTAAAAGTTTTCATTTATGATCCACTGTGCCACCCTTGGTAACACCCAAGTCTCTACCTAAGGTCTTTTTCTTAGACCTAGGATCTCAATATCTAGTTGAATCCATTTTCCAATAATACTTTTAGTACTACCTTTTGTACTATGGTACGTTCCTCGCCCTTAAATACCACATCCTAGATTTCTAATAGAAAATAAGTGTGTTCTTCAACTT
>JAJIYU010010622.1:0-15981 GCA_030144865.1 Tinospora cordifolia | reverse complement strand
AATATAAATTGAGAAAAATTGTTGTAAATTATTGTATTTCCTTTAAAAATTCCAGAAAAATGCGTATATCGTATTCAAAAATTTTGCGCACCAAAACGTGGGTCGTCACATTGTTATTCTCAACCAAGCGATCATTCCTCAATTAAATAAATATACACCTAGTCATTTATCTGCTTCATCCATTATATACATATTCATATATATATATACATATTCATATATATATATATATATACTTACTTGAATTAAATCATTTCATTAATCATGTTCATTTTCATTTATTTTTTTTAATCCAACCCACTTTATCCACTAAATAATTTTATTATTATTTATTTTAATACCTACATTAATTAATTTTATTTTTGAAAATCACCTATAGTCATTTAATTTACACATTAAATTATACAATACCCGTAAAATTATGTATTTTCATTTATAATTCATCAATTAATACATGAAAATACATGTTGAGCCCATCGAGTCAATTTCTTAAAAACATAGGTCATTACAAAATAAATCATCAATGCATGACAATGGATATTTATTCTTTATGATCGCCTTATTCAATTGACGATAATCAATATACAACTATAAGCTTTCACCCTTCTTCTTTACAAATAATATAGGTGCGCCCCAGGGTGGCATACTTGAGTTAATAAATCCTTTAATCATCAACTCATCTAGTTGTATGTTAAGTCCTTACAACTCTTTTGGTGTCATTCAATATGGAAGAATGGAAATAAGCTTAAAACTAGGCATTAATTCAATAATAAAACCTATCTCCCGTTTAGGTGATAACCCCGACAAATCATCTGAAAATATGGCGGGATATTCACAAACTACGAGAATATTAGCTACCTGTATGTCTTTTGCCTTTTCCACCATGGAACACATACCAACCAACATTCATACTTCTTCATCAGTAGCCATATGACCTCGAGTAGGAAGTTGTGAAGATGTCAAACTTGTATAAACAAATGAAGGTTGACTTAGTATCTGAAAGACTACTCTTTTAGAAAAGTAATCAACACATGCATGATAGGCCGCCAACCAATCCATGCCTAGAATAGTAGCAAACTCTAGAAATTTCAGAACTCTAAGACTCACAATCATTTCATAACCATCATATTTTACCATACAATTTTCACACACACCATGTTTGGATATAATCTTTTGTTGTTGTACTCAAAATCAAAGGTGTGTTAGTCCTAACAGGTGACAAATGCAATCTATCTACCATATGTCCAGTAATAAATGATAAAGTCAATCTAGCATCAATCAAAACATACATAGAAGTATTACAGATATCAATGATACCTTCAATAAGTTGTTTGCTAAAATTAGGATTAGGTTCTATTACTACTCTAGGCTATTCACGCATCCCCCACTGCAGTTCCACCTCCCTAGGCAGCAGAAGCTCTCTGGGGTGTAAACATTTAATGACATCTCAAAGAGAGCAATCGGATCACCTGCCTTAGGTTGATCATTAAGAGCTGCATCTTCAACTTTTCTTGACACCATCCTTGAAGTAATTAGCTTTATGTTTGTTGAATCATCATTGGATTTGGAAGCATTTTTTTGGGTTTTTGTATGTCTTCAACAAACACCGCATCATGGCTTCTGACAGGCTTTATCTGGATCAGATCATAAAATCTATAGCCAAGTTAATCTTGACCATATCTAACAAGTACACACTGTGGTGTCCTGACATCATGCCTAAATCGCTCATCCTTTGCTAAATGCACAAAGGCCTTGCAGCCAAACATTCACAGATGATCATAGGAAATGTCCTGTTAGATTATAGAGTCACTAAAACAGTTAGAACCAATCTGAAACTTCTGTGCAGTTCGTAAATAGATTGGAATAATGATGTGAAGCAGGAAATAAAGACAATGCAGGAAGGGAAATGACACATGGAGATGTTCACGCAGTTCAACTCAACAGCCTACGTCTGCGGGGCTTCACCCAGTTCAATAATCCACTACAGTTTGCAAGTTACACCAATACACAGCAAGCACTTCAACCCCCAAGACTACATTTCAAACACTGGATTCTAGACGAACTTTCGACAAGAAGACAACAATCAATCTCTACAGATTTCCTTCAGCCACCACCAATAGTCCTAATTGTGTGTGCTGAACAATAGAGTAGAGAATGTTGCAGCTTCTTTGATCACTCAATAAAAACATAAAAGAATAAAGAGAGAGATGTTCTTAATAATACAATGATTTGCAACTCAATGATTGTCGTTTGGAGTGCTTCAGAGTGATGAGGAAAGCTCAGACATGATCGAAATAAATAGAGTGCAAAAACAGAGCTTTCCTTTGGAGAAACAGATTCTGGAAATTCTTTCTAGGCAGACTGTTCGATATATTGTTGCATCTTCTGTTACGACAGTCTTGTTGGAAATTCAGAAAACTTCCCAGAACAGCAGCAATCCTTGATATTCTTCCATAAACTGTAATCTCCTTCTGATTTGAGTAGATTGAAAGCTTTAATTCAACAGCAAGGATCAATGTCAACCTATTTGTTTCTAAAAACAATGCACAAGGATTTTTGCATTCTTTCTTAAAACGTAATTGATGCAGATTTTATTTAAGAAACAGTTTCTCGGTTAAACATATTCTATTTTGAAGAGATATTTATATTAAAAATAACCCCATAAATGTTTTTGAAAAATATTCTATAAAATAATTTTATAGAATCAAATCATTCCTAACAGATATGCAATTTTTATAACAACATTTGATTTCTAGAATTTCCAAGATATAGGTTTCAGCTTCAATGTGCAATTTTTCAGAATTTTCATCCAGTTTCCAAAGACCACACAATGCAGAAATTTGTTTCCAAACAAATAGGCAGAATCTTTTTCTATCATCCGATTTTTAAAAGAAAACTACAAGATACTATATTTCAGTTTTCAACTTAATATACAAGATTCCAAACTAAGAATATGTATCCAATATTAAAAAAATTTATGATCCATAGCAGGATACAATATTCTGTTTTCTAAAATTAATAGTAGCAGAATTTTTCATATCCAATATTCTAGAAAAAAGTTTGAGCACAGAAGATTTGAATGCAAATCTAATATTTGATTCAAAACATTCCATAGGAAGGATATTATCATTCTAAACTATCAAAAACTGCATTTTTGAAAACATTCAATTTTCTCAAAAAAAATATGCAACATATTAGTTACAAAAGAGAACGTGATATCCTAATGATAGCAAAATAGAATATTTAGATTCTAAAGACAATATTTTAGTTTCATATTTCTTATATATTATATATGGGAGATATGATTTCCAGAAAAAACTAAGAGCTAAAATTCTATTGTAACAGATTTAAGATATGCGAACTTTCCAAAAAAAACAAAATCAGCAATATTCATATTTCCAGATTTCAGAATACTTTCCAGATTTCAAATATTTAGTTTCCTAAAAGTAATATTTTGATTTCTAAATCATGAGAAATTCTAAAATATTTTTAAAACACCTCAAGCACCAATAATGTCAATTAATCACGTTTTCTAACAATCTCCCCCTTTGGCTGTAACACCCTGATTTTTGGCGAGACCTCCGTTCACGTTTTACTTCACGTGTGGATCGTCGCCCGATAAAAATCAAGATGCTACTAAAATTTTCTTCTGTCAAAATCTTTTTCTTCAAAATATAGTTTATAATCATTAATTCTCAAGTCAATGTCTAGATAATTTCTCATACAAAATAGAAGAGTCAAAATAATTTTCTCGAAACAATCTCTGGGTTCCTTAATAAGCCATCAAAATGCTGCAGAAAATACTTTAGAACTATTCAGTTGACCCAAAATCATTAAACAAGGGAAAACCATTGAAAATAAAACAACTAAAGTTAAATTAAGGTATATACATTAAAACAATCCAGCATAATACATAAAACATAACCTCCCAGTCACCTATCCCGGATGACCTCCCCACGAGGTGTCCAATCAGAGTGCGAGTCTTCTAACGTAAGTAAACATACTTTACGTTTGGGTGTACCTAAAAAATAGAAATGGGAGTGAGCTCAAAAACTCAGTCGATCGATCCTACACATCACATGCATTATACAGACCCAATCCAAAACATTACAAACACTTTCAAACATTAGGCGTTCAAACATTCATTTGTTTTTGTTGTAGTCTAAGACCGGAAGAAGGTTGAGATGTCTCTCGGTATTCCTTGTGATCCAATCAAATCTCATAGGGTTCCAATAACCGTCTAAAATCAATCGACACTCACATCACAGCTTAAGAGAGTGTACTTACCATGGCATCGTACTGTCTCCCAAAGACTTCGAGCTGTCATAGTCAGCTCCGGTTGGGAATACCTACGATCCGCCTTGTGGCTCGACGATCTCAAGCGGTGATATATAGGAGATGCCACCTCGATCCGCTTCGGCTCGTCAATCGCACCGGTACGTGGATTCTTAATAAACTATTGTCTTATTTTAGTGTTATAGACAAGCCTCAATCATGCCAAACAATTTCACAATCTACAGAATAATTTCTCAAATTATGCATACCATGCAATAGTAGTCTGAATAAATACTCAATGTTATAAAATGCAAGTTACATGATAGTCAAATGAATAACTAATGCTACCTAATGCATTTCTTCTATTTATGCATATCATGAAATAGTTGTGCATGAAATGAGCGAGTTATCATTCAATCACATCATCATACAAGCATTCCAAACAATTCAATCAATTTCATAATCAGATTTCTAATACCCTAGAACTATTCAATCAAATGCTTTGAATCTTAAATCCATATAATACATATGAGCAAGGAAGTCACGCCCACCTGATTTCGTCGATCTTCAGGACTCATTGTTTTCCTTCGAAATCCTCGATACTCAAAATCTATAATCTGTAATTCTACAATTAATGAGATTCACTAATTTCCTAGTTCAAATTAAATCTTATTCAAGTTATTCTTAGATTTAATTACTTCCTAAAATAATTATGTATTCTCGAAATCAATTTCAACATATTTTGGATTGTTGTTCAATTTTTTATATTTTGTACATTCTAATTAAAATACTTCCAAGTCTTCTGAATTTTCATAGTTTAAAGGTGCAATTTTAATAATTTATTTACAAACCTTTTCGTAGAGTTGAATTTCTAATAACTTAATATTTTAAATTTGAATAATTTTATTGATATCATAATTAATTTAATTACGAACAAAATAAGACTTCTAAACGTTCCAAGTTTAGTTTCGAAGTCTAAGATTTTAGTATTTTCCTATAAAAGACTTTTAAACTCCTAAGGTTTATTTTTTTGGCTAATTTAATTTATTAAGTTGTGACTTATCCTAATTAAAAATATTAATTACTTTAATTTTATTAATTCAATTAATCATCATGTTCAATAGTTAATAAATAGTCTCATATTGAATTTATTTAATTTAAATTATTAAACAGATATTCTAAACCTATTTTCGTAATTAATTTAGTAAATTATTGTTTAAATAAGAAGATTTTGATATTTCTTATTTGCGTCTAATTTCTTAATGAAATTAGATTTTCCATACTCAAAACTTTGAATTTTTTAAGCTTTGGTTAATTATATTCTAACCCCTACCATAATCTACTATCATCGAAATCAGTGTTTCTATTACAATATAAAGTGTTAAATTTCTAATTTCGTTTTTGTTGTTTTCGCATTTAAAATCAACAAAAAATAAAATTCATACTATTTAATTTAAATATTTAAGTTATTAGAAGTACATTAATTTATTTTATTCTTCCACCTTAGCGTTGTAAAACTTTCTAATTCCAACTAATGCATATTAATTTATTTATACTATCTTATGATCAAATTCAAGTTATATTAATAAATCCTATTATACTTTGATTGTTGAATAAACACACTGAAAATCCATAATCCAAAATCTTAATAATTTTCTTTACCTTCATCCTCCATGCTTTTCTTCATTTGGCTAGCTCACCTCCCAAAACAGAGCACTAACCTGCTCCTTCTCCATTTCAGTCCGGCAGCCACTTCCTAGTTCCCATCTCTTTCGTCTTCGTCGCTCCACCAGCCCCCGGCAGCCACAGCGGCGGCAGCTGCAACGACCAGCAGCGTGAGCGTCTAGCAGCAGGGGCCGGCAAGACCAGCAAGGCTGGTTTTTCCCTTCCTTCTTCTTGTTCGTGCACCCACTTCCCACAGCAGCAGTAGCTGCAACAGGGCACCATCGCTCTGTTTTCTGTTCTTTACTCCTCTGCTCGTGCTGTGACCAGGAACAACCACGCCACTGACCGGAAAATCAATCACCCCACGCTCCGACTTCCCGCACGATATCTCTATTTCATTTGATGGCACGAACCAGGCAGCCAAAAAACCAGGAAGTGAACAAAAATCTGACGTTGCCTCTTTTCCATTTCGGCGGCATGGGACAACAACAGCCTGTTGCTCAGTTTCCATGCCTTCGATTCGTTTCACGGCCCCTAGATCACCACCAGTTCCTACTGAATTACCAACCTCTCTTGTTCGTTCCACTCTTCCCTGCATGGCCTCTCCTTCGTTCGGGCAGCGGTAGCAGCAACCGTGACAGAGCACCTTGCTCTGTTTCTCATTCTTGATCGTCTTCTCCTTCTTTCTTTCCTCTGTTCTTCACTCTAAAATCCAGAAACAGCATCGCCAGAATCTTCTTCTTCATTCTATCGCACAGTTTCTTCATTTTGCATTGCTGCATCTTCTCCTTCTTGTTCGGCTGCAACAGCAGCAGCTACTGTAACAGCAGTAGCAACAGCCCCTGTTCCACCAGTTCCTATCCTCTTCGCTTTTCCACCATTCTCCGGCAGCAGCAGCGGCAACAACTGCAATGGCAACAGCTGTAGCAGAGCACTGCTACTCTGGTTCCTCTGCTTCCCTCAGTTCATGCAACCATACCTCCGAGCAGCCGATTCTTCTTCATCTTCGTCTTCTTCTTCTTCAACGTAGAAGGAGCAGAATTTCTGCACCTCTGTTTCGTTTCCCATCTCGGTTCTGTAATGACTACTCCGAGCAGCTGCTGCAACCCGGAGTAGCAGCCACCACAGAGTATTCTCTTTCCTTCCGTACCTTCTTCTCATTTCCAGCTTCTCCCATCCAAACAATTCGGGACCCTCTCTCTGCTTGCAACGCACCGCCCCACTCAACCAGATAACTCTGGTTCATTCTCCCATTCAGCTTCTTCACTACGCCAGCTTTCCTTCCCCCCTTTTTAATCAAGTTGATTTAATTAAATCTTATCATAAATTCATGTATCTATATATTCTTAATTTAACCATCATCATAAGTGTATAAGGTTATGTATGTATGTATATATATATATTAATCTCTTAAATTTATGTCAATCTTATTATAAGCTTGTGTATTTTAATAATATCATTATTCGTGGTTATCCCTTTTATTTCTTCTATTCAGCCCATGAATGTATTTTATTTTATTTTATTATTTATTTATCTATGTTAACATTGAATATCCCCTTATTATTTTTCTTCTTGTTATTTGATTTTATTGCTAAGAAATTACTTGCTTATTTATTTATTTATTTCTCTATGCTCGCGATGTGGTGCACTCGCAAGGTTCTGAGGTGTTACAGTGGCATTGTTTGGTGCAAAACTTATTAAAAGACATATGCATGCATAAATCAACATGTAACAAACTGAAACTAATATATCAAGTAATGCATAGTCACATACCAAAATTGGATATCCTAACACATATATTAGATCTTCAATTATTTCTCTCCCTTTGTTCTGCACACACACATTCTCCCCTTTTTTGCACTTAACAATGTTAAATTTATAGGAATCATAAGCATAGGATATGCACACATTTTTCTCCTTTTTGAATACTCTCCCTAAATATTAGCAAAATCAGAATTTTGGAGATAACAATGACGTTGATTCTAGTCACTTTAAAGGAATCATCTATGCTTTTTAGAGTTCAATATTCAAGCGCAAAGGCCACCCCATTGTTTGTCCTTGGTAGACTAGCGAAAGTTTTAAATCTGGAATTACAAACCAGTATGAGAGTCAAAACAGAGCTCCTATGAATTTGAATCTCTCATGGACTGAGAATGGAACTTGGGTGGACTATAAAGGGTTTCAAAAGAAGATTTACCCATACACATAGGATATGCTAAGAATGACAACTAAAAAAGAATTAACTCTCTAAATGCGTAATGAGAATCTCACTCCCTCAACCAAGTAACACTTATTAAGTAACTAATCTCCCCCGAAACAGCACCATATAAAACATCCTCAACATTCTTTGGTGATGATATGTACTAAAGAACAAAAACAAGATATGAATTATATTCAAGAGAGGTAACACATTGATGCATAAATATAAAGACCAAGGAGAGATTTGTGCATGATCTACGATGTTCAACATGATAGATGCTAACGAGTAAAAAATTCACATAACAGAAGTAATGAAATGCATGTATGTGTATAAATATGATATACGTGCAATATAAATAAATATGTGAAAACTGTCATGAACGTTAACCTCCTCTACAAATGCATGATAATCATCTACCCTCCTAGTATGTTATTCATAAATATATGGGTATTATAAAGCATTACCTTGCCCCATTACCTGAAATTCATCTTGGAAGGGAATTTTGTCATTCCTAGGTCCATTAAGGGTATGTAACAAGAAAACTTTACCATTTGTGTTGAAGTTCCTTCGAGAAAATTTCTAAGATGTCTACCATCATTCAGTTGACCAATCATTAGGTTTGAGGGATGGTTCAGTCGAATACTAGGAGAGGGTTCTTGAACAGTTTTAGAAGCTGAATTTTCTGGGTTTTCTGTGTTGTCCTCTGTCTCGTTGACTGTTGTAACAGTCTGTCTATCTAATTCTTTAAGACAATCTGCATCATTTTTGACAAGATATATTAGCAACCTTGTATTACCTGTCATGTGTTTTGAACACCCATTGTCAAGATACAAGTTTTTCTTAGAGCATGTGGACAAAGTAGTGTGAGCAACAAAAGCTCTATTCATTTCTTTGGAAACCCATTGTTGAACAGTTATGGGTTTCTTCCTCATGTTATCCTGCGAAACATTCTTCTGCAGTTTGTAACATTGCTCCCACTTGTGGCCTCTTCTGTTGCAGTAGTAGCAGATGGGAACTTTGGCTGTTACGTTTGAGTTCTTGTGCTGAGTTTTATGCTTCATTTTTGCAACGTATTTACTTTTAAATGGATTCTTTTGCTTAGTTTTTGTTGTGTATCCAAGACCTCTTCGATCATGTGAGCTTTTTCCCTTGTCAAGAATCTCGTTCAACTCTGCCTTTCTAGAATTGAGGCGCTGCAACATTTGTTCTGCAGCATTCTAGTTTGTTTGTCAGTTCATCAATCTTCTTCTCCTTCTCCTTGATTGCGTCTTGCTGAACTTTAATCTTCTCCTTCATTCCTACAACCTGTTCTTCTAGTTCTTCGTTCTGAATTCCTACCTGCAACCATCTTTCATACATTAGTTCATATGTTTTTCATACATTAGTTCATACATTAGTTCATACTTACCTCATCATCATCGCTATTTGAATGACAATGAGTTGGAGTTGCAGCGGATTCTTTGTTTGCATTTCTGACAGCAGCAGTAAAAGCAACATTATTGCTGGAAATCCCATCTTCTTCATCTTGATAGTCATCAAATTCTTCGTTCTTTCTAAGAGTGTTCGTACATTCAGCCTGAATGTGTCATATTCCCCCACATTCATGACACTTTATATTCCTGAAATGATTGTCAGATTTAGATGGTTCTTTTGCAAACTTTATGTTTTCAAACCTGTTCTTTGATGATGAATTCTATTTTCTATATTTTGTCAAAAATTTGTTGAAGTTTTTTATAATCAATGCGAACTCGTCCTGCATGTTCAATGTACTAGTTTTAGCTTGCAGTGGTCTTTAGAATTTTCACCCAGTTTCCAAAGACCACACAATGCAGAAATTTGTTTCCAAACAAATACGCAAAATCTTTTTCTATCATCCGATTTCTAAAAGAAAACTACAAGATACTGTATTTCAGTTTTCAACTTAATATACAACATTCCAAACTAAGAATATGTATTAAATATTAAAAAAATTTATGATCCATAGCATGATGCAATATTCTGTTTTCTAAAATTAATAACAGCAGAATTTTTCATATTCAATATTCTAGAAAAAAAGTTTGAGCACAGAAGATTTGAATGCAAATCTAATATTTGATTCAGAACATTCCACAGGAAGGATATTATCATTCTAAACTATCAAAAATTACATTTTTGAAAACATTCAATTTTCTCAAAAAAAAAATATCCAACATATTAGTTACCAAAGAGAACGTGGTATCCTAATGATAGCAAAATAGAATATTTAGATTCTAAAGACAATATTTTAGTTTCATATTTCATTAGATATTATATATGAGAGATATGATTTCCAAAAAAAACTAAGAGCTAAAATTCTGTTGTAACAGATTTAAGATATGCAAAATTTCCAAAAAAAAAATCAACAATGTTCATATTTCCATATTTCAGAATACTTTCCAGATTTCAGATATTTAGTTTCCTAAAAGTAATATTTTGATTTCTAAATCATAAGGAATTGTAAAATATTTCTCAAACACCTCAAGCACAAACAATGCCAATTAATCACGTTTTCTAACACGTCCATTCCTGACCACACTCTCTTTGGAATATATATTGTAGAGGGACACTGGGTGAAAGGTTCAATACGTGAGTAATTGCTAGTATAGCCTCACCCCAAAATATCTTCGGCAACTTTGCATGTGAGAGTATACATCTAACTCACTTTATGAAAGTCCTATTCATCTTCTTAGCCAAATGGTTCAACTGTGGCGTCTTCGGTGGTGTCATTTGATCTCATGTACCATGCTCCTCACAGTAAGCATGAAATGGTCCTATGTACTCTCCACCATTCTCTATGCAAATGCACTTCGGCTTCTTGCCAGTTTGTCTCTCTACCATAGATAAAAATTGCTTAAAGATCCCCAACACCTGGTCTTTAGTCTTTGGAAGATACACCCATATCCTCCAGGAATGATCATCAATGAAAGTCACAAAGTACTTAGCACCACCAAATGACTTTAGCATTGGCCCACACAAATCTAAATGTATTATATCCATGTACATTCTTCATTCTAAAAGGAGGAGAACTCTTGAAAGCAACTCTATTTTGCTTTCCTGCCAAACAATCAACACACTTCTTCAATTGGACCTAATCCAATCTAGGCAACACATTTTCTTTGGCTAAACAGGTCATATTTTTCTCACTCATATGATCGAGCCGCTTGTGCCACAACTCAACTACAATGTCATTTTCCATTGCGTTCATAGCATCTTGGGAAAACTTTGTCTGCATCAGGTGTAGCTTTGAACACTTTTTCCCTTTGACAACCCCGAATGAACCTTTGGTGAGCTTTTACTAGCTATTGTAGAAGGTGGTGCAGTAACCTTTATCATCCAGCCTCCTGGCTGAAATCAATTTTAAATGCATATTTGAAATATGCATGACGTCCTTCAGGATTAATTGCTTACCATTCATCTCCAAACAAACATCTCTTTTATCCTGTAATTTTTGAAATATAATTATTTCTCATTCTAACAACACCAAAGTCACATGGTGTGTAGGAAGAGAAGAATTCCCTTTGAGATGTTACGCGAATGGTAGCTCTACTGTCAACTACCCAACTAGTCTCATGGGTTGCATGGTTGAAAATGTCTTCTTCAATAACGATGTTGAACTCCTCAACAACATTGGTCTATTCATTATCACTGTTGTCATCTTGGGTCTTTTCCTTGCTTTTGTTCTTCTATTGATCTTTCTTAAACTTTCGGCAAAACTTCTTTATGTGACCCTTCTGCTTACAGTGATGGCACTCCACATTGGCATACTTATTTGATTTTCCTCTACTTTTATCTTAATATTTTGAACTTGTGGTCTGACTCCTCCTCTTAGATTCTGCAACAAAATCATGCAATTGCGATGAAGTGGATCCATGTGTTTTTCTTCTCATTTCTTCATTGAGGATTCTACTTTTAACAAACTCCATATTTACTACATTGTTTGGTACATAATTGGTGATTGAAATCTTCAAAGTTTCTCAGGACTCTAGTAGGGAGGCCAGCACCAAACGTGAGAGTACTTCGTTGTCAAAATTAATCTCTATCCTTGACAATTGTTTTACGATCCCCCGCATTTCATTTAAATGATCTACCGTCAACGTACCCTCCGATACTTCATCTAGAGTAGTTTCATCAAATAGAACAATTAGTTGTTGTCAGTCCTAGAAGCGTACAACTCCTCTAGCTTATTCCACAACGTTCGTTCATGTGTCTCATTGGAAATGAGATTGTACACGTTATCTTCGACAAGCTGTTGGATGAACCTACAGACTCGTTCATGCTCGAATTCTCATTTCTCGTCTGTCTTGTCCTCGGGTTTTAGTCATACCAAACACCAATAGATGCATCTTCGTCACAAATAGGAGATCCTTCACCTTGTTTCTCCATATGTGGTAATTCATGTGATTTAAATTAAACATCTTGCTTGTCTTTACCTCCATGGTCCTGACTAGGCTTTAAAAAGTATAAATAATAATCTAACTTATTTTTTGATGTGGAGGGTCCACCTTAGTGGCAACCATAGAGCATAGGATAAGTGGTTATTAATAACTCAATAAAGTTCTGATACTAGTTGTTGGAAAAATAACATATATTAAATAATATTTTTTCTTGGGGCAGTAGAACGGCGGACCAATAGGATTGGTGGATACAAGATAAATTAAATAGGAGCAAAGTAAATGAAATAAATAACTAAAATAGCACAAGAGAATTTAACGTAGTTCACCTTTGATTTGGTATATGTCTATGGGACAAACTCTAAAAAAATTTTCACTAATAAAATAGTAGGCTTACAATAATGTTTCTTTGAAAAAATACTAAAGGTATAACTCCATGATTGACCCAAAATAGTGACACGCAAGTATTTTCAAAACACATCAATTAATCTCACTATTTTGTCACTCCCCAATAAATTTTTCCCTCTCTCCCAACAAACTCTTCCAAGCAAAATTGTTTTAACCTCTACTAAGCATTCACATACAACTTGTTATTGTACTTGTGTTGGTGTATTTGCAAATGAGCAAGTGTCTATTTATAGGCATAAGTGAAGTAATCACAACCACAAGTTTGCGTTCACCACATATTAAATTATGCTTCTCCAACACCACTCCACTTCACCAGCACCACTCAATGTCACCACCACCACTCAACTCTTTTATTTTTATTTTTAATTATGTTGGCCTCCATTATGAGGGACAACAACACTATGTGCATTCAATTATTGTACACGTATGTGTAGCATATGCATTGGATGGAATTACTGTACATATGACAATTATCTATAGGTGAGTTCTTCACTTGCAACTGCTCGCACATGGTCTTCGTCGTCCCCCTCAAGTGAAGGAGAATAGGCTAGACTTACATTGAAGAAGAAACTGGGCAGTGGGCAAAGTCGTTTATAAGCGTGTCAGCTAGTTGATCGAAGGATAAAACATAGTGGATAAGCATAGAGCCTTGACGACTCTCTCATAAGCAAAATGATATTCCATCTCAACATGTTTCATGCAAACATGGAGAATTGGGTTGGCCGTCAGAGCACTAATGCTGCCACACAACAAAATAGGCAAGCCTTGTTGAGAGTGGCAAAATTCATGTCCAGCCACTGTGTTAGCAAGGCTAGGAGTACTCCAATTCAGCACTAAAACACAAGTTGTTCAGCTAAAGACCAAGAAACAATATTAAAGCCCAAGAATGTGCAATAAACATTTGTGCTACAATGTTAATCTAGACAACTTGCCTAATCAACATTAATATATATAGCATGTGAGAAGCAAAACCTCTTAAAATAGAGTAATGTTCTTATCAAGATTGATGTCAAGTAGAAAATTATCAATAGGAAGATTGATAACTACACCAACCGCGATTTTTCTTATTCATATTCAATCACTACAAAAATATTAGCCTTTAAGCAACATTAGAAAATGACAAGTCAAACAAAAATCATAGCAACATATATGTATATTGAATGACATTTAATTAATAAGTGTCACAATTAACTTTGTACAACTTGATGACACAACATTTTACCAAATAAAAAAAAAATCATGGTCACTTGTTTGACAACAATATAAAAATATTGTAACATATATATGCTTTACGAGATATCTTGTATGTAATTATAATGCATAACAAAAGCTTATGACGAAAATTAGAAAAAAAAAAATTATAATTCTCCTTGTTTCACCTGTACATTTATTAAATAATAATAATTATTATTATTATTAAAGTAATCGTTGGTGCAAAAATTGACCAACTAAGATTTGAGATAAACATAAATATAAGAAACACACCAAAAATTTGAAGAAAAACCATCTTTATTGATAGAAAATCTTGAATACAATAAGTTTTTAAAGAAGATGGAGTGAGATGTCTTTAGTCATAGTCGTGATTGGAATATATAGACTTAAAGGGTATGTGAAATTTTTTTAAAAAAAATCCTTGATATAAAGGATTTTAGATCTGCCTTATCTTGGAAACACTAAGAATTCACTCATATTTTCCATGAGGGATAATTTGTGAATCTTGTATGTGGCAACGCACCTGCTCAACCTAGCCTCATGGTTCAACCTCTATTTGGCTTGGCCTTCAATTGTGACTTTGCTCTACTCTACTTAGCTTGACCCACACTTCAAGCATAATTTGATTGAGGTAATGGCGCGCATTTTCTCAAGTTTCACATAAGGGGGCGTATTTGTTTTACTTTGTGTATGGTTTGAATCATTACTTCAAAACTTGTAACACCCCGCCTCTCAAGTCTCATCTTCCACGTCATCTGACGATTCCACTTTTTTTGATAAAAAATCTTAGGATGTCCGAAAAACGGGCCCGTGCTACATTTTCTTCTTCTTAGACCCAAATCCATTAGAGTTCCTGTGTACATTAGTCTATGTACAAAATGACATCATGAAAAATAAAATTCTTCATTTACTCTTTCAAAAATATGAGTACAATAATCCTTTACAAAAAAAAATTCAAAGCTGAAATACATGATTTCACTTGGGTCGATGTGTCCTACATTGAAATAAATAATAACTTTCAATAGAAAAATATCCTCGCAAGCTGATTAATTTCCTATTGTGAAAAATAAGGGGGTGAGCTAAAAGCCCAGTGAATCATTCCATCTATTTAATCCATTATTCCAACCAGACAATGCAAGCACATCAAACACTTTCAGAGATTAATTCGGTTCAACCAATATATTAATTCACTCATAATTTAGACCAAACGGGAATACCCTCTGTGCTCCAGATCTAGGGAGAGAGATCAATTTTGAAACTCAAACCAATTTTCAGTGGGATCATTTTTGAAACCTGTTCCATGCTGGTGTCAGTATTGACAGTCAGTTCCAATTTTACATGGAACACAGAAAGTTCCCCGTACCGGTACATGGTTGAAATTTCATTTAATCTGACTTTTGTGTGCAATAGCATGGTAGATAAATATTTCAACAAAAATTGAACATACCACAGTATAACATGATAAATCAACAAAAAACACAGATGTTCGATTTTTTATGTAGAAGATCGTACCAGACGCAACTATAGAGCATACTCTCTCAAACAGGAAAATGACTTTTGATTTCTGATGTAGAAGATCGTACAAGACGCAACTACAAAGCATACTCTCTTGGTCATGCAACATGATGATTGAATGACATAAATGCAAAGAACAAGAATAAAAAAACACAAAAGATCAAGCTAACAAAACAAGCAAGCATTATCTAAGTCAAAATAATAAATTAAAAGAAAGGAAAGAAACTCACCTCGAGATCGCTTCCTAAATTATTTGTAGCACTTCGTGGCTACTACTTCACAAACTATTTAGAATAG
>JAJIYU010010621.1:0-15955 GCA_030144865.1 Tinospora cordifolia | reverse complement strand
TATATATATATATATATATATATATATATATATATAACCCATGAAACATACATAAATATTTATATTTTCATTGTTTATAATCTATCTAAATTATTATTATTACATCACCCAAATTTATTTTATTTTGTAAACCTCTTTATAAATTACATTTTACAAATAATTTAATTTAACTAATTTATACGCGTAATTTGTATTATTAATACCTGTGTGCAACTAACACGTATGTATATGGATAGTTCATACAAATATGAATATTTATATACATTTACCTTTATTTAAATTAATTTATGTGTAATAAAAATTACGGGTTGTTACAATCTCTCCAACTTAAGGAATTTCATCCTCTAAATTAACAAGGAAAAAGAACATACCTCAAGTAGTGAAGAGATCTAAGAACTACTCACGCATCATATTTTCATGCTCTCAGGTTTGCTCCTCATTGTCATGGAACTGCCATTTGACTCTAACCAGAAAAATTTCTCTATTTCTCAATTTTTGTATTCTTCTACCACCTATTTGTATGGGTCTCTCTTCATAGTTGGTATCATTCCCAACTTGTAACTGAGTCAAATCTAAAGCATGTGTAGGATCCAGATAATACTTTCGTAACATAGACACATGAAACGCATTATGAACACCGGCTAACTGAGATGGTAGAGCAAGCATGTAAGCTAATGGACCAACTTTCACTAGAATCTCAAACGGTCCTACAAAATGTGGAGCTAACTTTCCCTTCACCCCCAATCTCATCTGACCCTTCTATGGTTTAACCTTCAACAAGACATGATCACTAACTGCAAAGTCTAAGGGTATATATTGATTATCAAAATAGCTTTTCTACGATCATGGGCTATTTTAAGTTTCTGCCTTACCTGCTTAATCTTCTCTGTGTGATTTGCAATAACCTCAGGCCCTAATAACTATGATTCTCCAACCTCATACCAACATGTTAGTGATCTACAAGGTCTACCATAAAGAAACCTTAAATGGTTTCATACCAACACTAACCTGATAACTGTTATTATAAGCAAACTCACACAAATAAAGATACTCATTCTAGTTCCTACCAAACTCCAAAATACAAGCCCTGAGCATGTCCTCAAGCATCTAGATAACTCGTTCAAACTATCCATTGGACTGAGGATGAAATGTAGTACTAAAACAAATACGAGTCCCTAATTGAGTTTGCAATGACTACCAGAACCTCGAAGTAAACCTCGGATCTCGATCCAACACCATAGATACAGGTATCCCATGCAATCTTACTATCTCTCGCATATACAACTTGCTCAACTTGTTCACTGAGTCCTTCATGTTCACTGGAAGAAAATGAGTAGATTTTGTCAACCTATCAACAATTACCCAGATGGCATCATATCTACCTAGAGTCCCTGGTAACCTAGTAATAAAATCCATCGTGATATGCTCCCACTTCCATTCTGGAATGGATAGTGGTTGCATCTGCCCTCTAGGCCTCTGATGTTCAGCCTTTACCTGCTGACAAACTCCACAATTCTATACATATTCAACTATATCCATTTTCATTCCATGCCACCACACTATTCTTTTCATATCATAGTACATCTTAGTCACTCTTGGATGAATAGTATATTGTGATTTGTGCACATCCCAGAGTAACTTAGCTCTAAGCTCTCGGTGAACTGGTACCCTATAAAACCCCGACTCTCAATCGGACCTCCTGGCATTTGCTATGGGTCTAGCACGGAGATGCGCCCCTTTGGCAGAGATGTGCCCCCTTGGTGGAGATGCCTCACGTGCGGATCATTGCCCCTTGAGAATCGAAATGCTACTTAAAAATTTCTGCCAAAATCTCTTTCTTCAAATTCAATTTCCTAATAGTCAATTCTCAAAGAAATATATAGAAATACATTTCTCATAAAATAAAAGATCAAAACAACTTTCCACTATATTCACCGGATCTCCATAGTTAGATAAACAAACTAAAATCAGAAATCATTAATCATAAGTCACTAGTCACAAATCATGAATTGTAGATCATAAATCACACATTGGAATCACTTAAAAAACTTTTATTAAAACAGTAAATGTTAAACATATAATATCATTAAATGACATGATCAACAAAAATCCAAAACCAAAACAAATATATGTAAATCAGTTCAGTAAAAATAAGTCAAATACAACCTCCAAATCCTTGTATTTTGGATAACCTCCCCCATGAGGTTCCCAATCAGAAGTAAAAGTCTTCTGACGTAGGTTATAGTACTCTACGTAAATGTGTACCTGAAAAATAGAAATGGGAGTGAGCTCAAAAGCCCTGTGGATTATTCATATACATCACACACATTATACAAATCAAAATTCAAAACATTATAAACACTTTCAAAATTAGGAGTTTCGAATATTCATTTGTTTTGGTTGTAATTTAAGACTATATAAGTGTCAAGATGACTCTCGGTATTCCCTGCGATTTGAATCAAAAAAATCTTAGGTAACGCCTAAGGCCGGATACCTATCAGAATCACAATCTGAGAGAGTGTACTTGCTACCACGTAATACCATCTCTCAAGGACTTCTAGCTGTCCAAAACAACTCAGGGTTGAGAATACCTATGATGCGCCTTGTAGCTCGTCGATCTCAAGCAGTGACATATAAGAGATACCACCTCGATTTCCTTCAAGCTCGTCGATCGCACCGGTACGTGGATTCTTAATAATCCTTTAGTCTTATTTTATTTACAAGCAAGGTCAATCATACTAGACCAATACACAAATATTATCAAATCAAGTGAATCATTTATGCAAATATTGTGATAGATTAAAGGAGTGAATGATAGAATACTATAATGCAATTCTTATAAATGCATGCAAGGAAATAAATAACAATTCATCATGTTATCATCAAAACACTTCAATCAAGTCAAACAATTTCACCATTATGTTTCTAAATATCCTAAAACTATTCAATCAAAATGTTTTAAATTTAAAATCCATAAAATGAGCAAGGAATTCCCGCGTACCTAGATTTTTGGATTCCTTTGGTTTCTTGTTCGTCGTTAGAGTTTGTTCTA
Source organism: Tinospora cordifolia (assembly GCA_030144865.1). Classification (NCBI taxonomy): domain Eukaryota; kingdom Viridiplantae; phylum Streptophyta; class Magnoliopsida; order Ranunculales; family Menispermaceae; genus Tinospora; species Tinospora cordifolia. The sequence continues at coordinate 12,903 of JAJIYU010010621.1, read as the reverse complement.
AGAATATCAATCTACAATAAAAAATTATTATAATAATTATTTTTAATTTCTTATTTCATTTTCCTAATTTAAATAAAATAAATTCCACATTAAAAAGATACGTAATAATTTTCATTGTTTTTTATTTTTTTTATTTCTGGCTAATCAAAATTATTCTAATATTCACAACCATGTATTAAATAAAATAAATTTCTTCGATCTCCAAATATCCACAATTTAAATAATCTATTTATATCGTAAATAATTTAGTTACGAACAAGATAAGACTTCTAAATATTACAAGTTTAGTTTGAAGGTCCAAAATTTTATTAGTTTCTTATAAAAGATTCTAAGTTTCTATAGGTTCATTGTTCATATTTTCAACTAACCAAAATACTTAAAATTTAAATCTTAAATATTATTCATCATCCATAATATAAAAATCATTCCTAATTAAATTAGGATTCTATCTACAGAATATTTAAATTTGGATTTTTCTAAAAATATTAAAATTCCTTTCAAAGTTTCTAAACATTTGGGTTTTTAATAATTTATTATAAACTAACTTCAGTTCAAGATCACAAAATAAATAAATAAATAAATAAATAAATAACTAAAATAATTTTAGCATCTTTACGAATTTGAGTCGCCATTCAGAATTTCTCCAAAATAATATTCAACTTTTCAGAACTTCTTCGCTTGTTCGTTATTGGGCAAGCTAGGGCATCGAATGTTCGTTAGCCTCGTGCCTTAAGATTTTTGGATTGCGTCCACAATTGCAATTCGCATCACGCCCAACAACACATAGAATCAAAATCAGCACGTTGCTGGTTTTGTGCGTCTTCTTCCTCTTTTATGGCCAAGATTTGGCAGTTGCAACAACAATCAATTTTTTTGTGCTGGTTTCTTCCTTCCGATCCGCCCTAAGTGGCTAAAAATTCAGCTCTTCCTCTTCACAGTTCAGCAAGCTCAAATCTGAATTTTTTTTTTTGGGTTTTCTTCTCTTCGTCCAGCCCTAGCACACCCCTATCTTCTTCGTTCAATCCTCCCCAAGTTGCAGCAAATTTCAACTCCTCTTTGTTCTTCGTCCAGTAACTCACTTCACGTTCAGCAACTCAATTCACATTCAACAAGCACAATTCATGTCCAACAAACTCCAATCATGTCTAGCAAACTCAAATAAGTTAATCCCCTCTTCTTTCTTTATTTACTCAAACCAAAAAAAGTATAAAATCAAACCTCAAACCAGAAAATTTAGACTGCAAAATTAGAACATAATCTTCCTCTGGTTTGCTGAACGCACAAACCAAAAAGCAATCAGATTTTATTTCTTCTTCTTCATTTACAATGAATCACACGAACTAGAAAATCAAAAGATCTGATTGTGCTTCTTCTGTTTTAACAACCCACGAACCAGAAAATCAAACCAAAAATCAGATTTCTTGCTTTCAAATCACAAAACTCTTGTTTTCTAGTTTGCGTATCACGGCCATCAGCAAGCAAAATCCCCAAATTGTCTTGCTTCCTCTTCATTTTTCTTCTTTTGATCGTCATCCCCAAAACCCAAATCGATTTCTTCTTTTGCCCCAAATCTGAAATGCACAAATCACCCAAACCTTTTTTTTTTTTTTCAAATCATGCTCTTGTTGTTCACCCCAAATCAAATCCCAAATCAATAAAAACAAAACCAAATTTTTCTCCAATTTTCTTGTTCGTGATTCAAGCCCAAACCGCACCGTGTTCTTCATTATTCCTTCTTTCATTCGTTTGCAAATTTTTCCATTATACACGCGCGCATGTGTGTGTGTTTTTTGTTATCTGTCCAAACTGTCAATGCCCAAACCCAGAAATTTTTTGATTTTTTCCTTTTTTTTTCAGATTTGTTTCTTTTTTTTTCAAATTTTTAATTCTTTTTCTGGCGAGTCTTGCGCTATCGCACTCACGCAAGCATCGCATACTTTTATTCATTTATTTTTTCTTTCAATCGCCCAATAATAAATTTTCTTTCTTAAATAATTCTTGAATTTTAATCTATTAATAATTTCATCAACTAATATTTGATTTTCCCAAATCATATTTTATGCATATATCTAAATAAAATAAGATTTTTAATTTATTTATTATTATTATTGTTATTACTATTATTATTGTTATTATTATTATTTCTAGCTGCTTCTTCTAACGTGGAGATCCAATTTTAATTTTTTTTTTCAAAAACAAAGCATATATATATATATTTTCATTTTTTTTATTCAAACCCATATTTGATTTTTTTTTTCTGGCTCTTGTGATTCAAAAATTATTTTTTTATTTATTTTCTTTTTTTTAAAGCGACATGTACGCACGCACTACTTGCGTCATTGTGCCCACGCAAGCATTAGATATCTTTATTTATTTCTAAAACATTATTAATTCTAAAATCTATATTTTTCCTTGTATTGTAAAGACTATTATTTATTTTATTTTATTTTTTCTTTTCGTTATTTTATTTTTTTTCTTTTGTTATTTTATTTTGAATTCTCATTTTTCTACAAAAATAATATTTTATTTTATATTTACTCATGACATGTACACATTTGAAAAATTCTGGAGTGTTACAATCTACCCCCTTTAAATAAAATTTTGTCCTCGAAATTTGCATAAAGTTAATACTCAAATGGTATATCTCGCAATGGCTAGAATATACCACTCTTTAGTCCACTCCCTAAGTCAATAGATTGAATTGGTAAAGAGTTAACTACCTTTGTCAATCGATCTACACGTTCCAATACAATTCTTCCCTTGTGCTCGACATTATCGTCAAGTCAAAATACTTTTGTATCCAATAATTTAATCTTACTAAAATGAACAATTTCAACAACCAAATCAAATCAAATTTTATTTCTAAAACTTTGGATACTGAGACTTGTGATAATGTTCATTGTTTCTTACCCACCTATACCCTTTCACATTTATGGTGCTACTGTGACTCTAAATTCATGTTTCTAAGTTCTCGCTTTGTCTTAGTGGTCTAGGGGTTTATGCTTATAAGTCGTCAGCATTTTGTTTATTCCTGGGTACAGGAGTTCAGGTATATATTCAAAATAATTATCCTGTATATATAACAAACAATAACCCAACAAATAAGGAAACAATGCATGCTAGTATAATGCAATCCTAAACTTTCATCTGTGCTTCTAGGTCCCAGCACCCATCCTACCCTCACCCTTTCTTACAGACTTCCACTCAAAATTTACATTACACCCATATAATGGCGCAAATGTCTCAATATCCATGACTGCAAATGTCCCGCCATGTTTAACAGGATCCTTTAGTTAAAAATAGTGCGACAGTGCACCTACAGATGTGTTCTAAGGCTGACGCAAGACCCATCGTACTGTACAACCCCATCCTAGTACAATACAATGTGTACAAGTTCAACCAAAGAAATCGATCACTCACCAAACATGGTCCGTCATTCTCCAAATCTAGGATTCCTCCAGACCCCCAAATCTAGATGCACCCCATCCTACATAGAGATCAAAGATACAGAATCCTCTCAGACTTGGGTCCTGACCAAACAAGTGTGCGTTCAAATATGTTTTCCGTCTCTAACCTATGCCCTAAAAGCTTTTAATTTCTTTATAATCCACTGTGCTTTTGAGATAACACTCGGTCTCTACCAAGACTTATGGTCATGGTATTCAACTCCATTTCATTTCTTGTGATACCATAGTTCCTAAATCAGACTTTTTCCCGAGTAGGGATCAACCTTCAAGGACATCTTCCCGGAGTTGGGATCAGACCTTAAAGGACAGTACACCTTCTAAGAGGGCCATCAATCTTCAAGGATTCCTTCTTTGAGAAGAGATCAACCATCAGGGATACCTCTGAGTATTCAAATCACACCTATAACCAGTGACGCAGGTACTCTGGCATCACCTCAATCTTGTCCAGACCTCTAGCCACCTAATATTAACCTGTATACATTTTATATAATTATTCCTTGTGATACCATCGGTCCCAAGTCTTAGAACTTTCCTGAGTAGCGATCAACCCTCTAGGACCTTTCATTAGAACAAAGATCAACCATCAAGGACATTCTCTTGCAGAAGAACATCAGACCTTATGGGACCTTTATCCTGAGACGAGGTCAACTATTAGGGATAATTACCAATACTCGTATCACCCAACTCGAGTAAGATGGCATCACTTACTCTCTTCTAGACTTCTACCCATTGTATTACTTTTTAAAATCATATTTAGGAAAATTCATTTTCTAGTAAAAATCAAATACGATAAAATCCATTTTTAGTTAAAATAAAATTTTGGTGAAATTTTCATTTTAGTGAAAATCAAATCCGGTGAACTCAAATCTAGCCCAATGTATCATAGTACTGGGTTCTAATACTATATTTGCAGTATCAGACTACAATATTTTCCAATAGAGCTACTAGCTAGCTCTGATACCATTTTGTGACACCCCGACTCTTAATCGGACCTCTTGTCACGTGCTATGGGTCTAGTGCGGAGATGTGCCTCCTTGACAGAGATGTCTCTCGTGCGGGTCATCGCCCGTTGAGAATCGAAATGCTACTTAAAAATTTCTGCCAATATCTTTTTCTTCAAATTCAATTTCCTAATAGTTAGTTCTCAAAGAAATCTATAGAAACACATTTTTCATAAAACAAAAGATCAAAATAACTTTTCACTATATTCACCAAATCTCCATAGTTAGATAAAACAAACTAAAGCCAGAAATCATTGATCGTGAGTCACTAATCACAAATCACGAATCGTAAATCACGCAGCGGAATCACTTCAAAAACTTCTATTAAAATAGTAAATGTTAAACATATATTATTGTTTGATGACATAATAGACTAAAATCCAAAACCAAAATAAATATATGTAGATCGGTTCAGTAAAAATAAGCCAAATACAACCTCTAAAACCTCCTATTTCGGATAACCTCCCCCATGAGGTTCTCAATTAGAAGTGAGAGTCTTCTGACATAGGTTACAGTACTCTACGTCCATGTGTACCTGAAATATAGAAATGGGAGTGAGCTCGAAAGCCCCAAGGATCATTCCTACATATCACATGCATTATACAGATCAAAATTCAAAACATGACAAACACTTTCAAACATTAAGCGTTTCAAACATTCATTTGTTTTGGTTGTAATCTAAGACCAGAAGAGTGTTGATATGACTCTTGGTATTCCCTATGATCTGAATTCAAAACAAATCTCTGGTAATGCCTAAGACTGGTTACCTATCAAAATCACAATCCAATGGAGTGTATTTACTACCACGTAGTACCATCTCTCAAGGACTTCTAGTTGTCCCAAACAACTCAGGGTTGAGAATACCTACAATCCACGTTGTAGCTCGTCGATCTCAAGCAGTGGCATATAAGAGATACCACTTCGATCCGCTTCAGGCTCGTCGATCACACGTTACGTGAATTCTTAATAATCTTTTAGTCTTATTTTAATTTACAAGCAAGGTCAATCATACCAGACCAATACACAAATATTATCAAATCAAGTGAATAATTTATGCAAATACTGTGATAGATTAAATGAGTGAATGATAGAATACTATAATGCAATTCATTATAATAATTTTTATAAATGCAATTCTTATAAATGCATGCAAGGAAATAAATAACAATTCATCGTGTTATCATCAAAACACTTCAATCAAGTCAAACAATTTTACAATTATGTTTCTAAATATCCTAAAACTATTCAATCAAAATGTTCTGAATTTAAAATCCATAAAATACGGATGGTGAGGAATTCCTGCCCACCTGAATTTTTGGATTCCCTTGGTTTCCTGTTCGCTACTAGAATTCGTTCTAAGAATATCAACCTGCAATAGAAAATCATTATAATAATTATTTTAAGTTCTTATTTTCTTTTCCTAATTTAAATAAAATAAATTCCTAACTAAAAAGATACGTAATAATTTTCATGGCTTTTTATTTAATTATTTCTGGCTAATCAAAATTATTCTAATATTTGTATCCACGTATTAAATAAAATAAATTTTTTCGATCTCTGAGTCTCCACAATTTAAATAATCTATTCATATTGTAAATAATTTAGTTATGAACAAAATAAGACTTCTAAATATTATAAGTTTAGTTTCAGAGTCCAAAATTTCATTAGTTTCTTATAAAAGATTTTAAGCTTCTACAGGTTCATTTTTCATGTTTTCAACTAACCAAAATAATTGAATTTTAAATCTCTAATATTATTCATCATCCATAATATAAAAATCATTCCTACTTAAATTAGAATTCTATCCATAGAATCTTTTAATTTGGGTTTTCTAAAAATATTGAACTTACTTTTGAAATTTCTAAACATTTAAAATGAGTTAGATAATTTTAATAATTAATTTTAAACTAACTTCAGTTCATGATCAGTAAAAATAAATAAATAAAACAATTTTAGTACCTTTCCGAATTTGAGTGTAACACTCCAATTTTCGACCGGACCTCCGTTCACGTGTGGATCGTCGCCTAATGAAAATCAAGGTATTACTTAAATGCTTCTTCTGTCAAAGTCTCTTTCTTCAAAATCAAGTTCATAACAATTTATTCTCAAGTCAATGTCTGTGTAAATGTTTTAAAACGAACAAAAGATTAAAATAACTTCTCTATGTATTCACAGAATTTCTTGAAACAATGCATAAAGAATACAACGAAAATATTTTAAAACTATTCATTCAAACCAAAATTGTTAAACAATTAAAGTCATTTAAAGATAAAACGGCTAAGTTAAAAACCAACGTAATTACATAAAAACAATTCAGTAAAATACATAAAACTTAACCTTCAAGTCACCTATCCCAGACAACCTCTCCATGAGGTGTCCAACTAAAGTGCGAGTCCTCTAACTTAGATTACAGTACTCTAAGTCCATGTGTACCTGAAAGATAGAAATGGGAGTGAGCTCGAAAGCTAAATGGATCGATCCTACACATCACATGCATTATACAGACCTAATCCAAAACATTACAAATACTTTCAAACATTAAGTGTTCAAACATTTATTTATTTTAGTCAAAATCTACGATCGGAAGAGGGTTGAGATGTCTCTCGGTATTCCCTGTGATCCAATCAAATCTCAGAGGGTTCTAATAACCGTCTAAAATCAATTGACACTCACATTACAGTCTAAAAGAGAGTACTTATCGCGACGTTGTATCGTCTCCCAAAGACTTCTAGCTGTCATAGTCAGCTCCGGGTGGGAATACCTACGATTTGCCTTGTGGCTCGACAATCTCAAGTGGTGACATATAGGAGATGCCACCTCGATCCGCTTTAGGCTCGTCAATCGTACCGGTACATAGATTCTTAATGAACCATCGTCTTATTTTAGTTTTACAAACAATCTCAATCACATCAAGTATCATATTATATACTAGAGAATATAATCTAAACTATGCTTGCATACAAGATACATGGGTAAGCAATAATATTTAGATGCATAAGCTCCAAATCATGCATGCCATATTTGAAAAAATTTAAATGCAAGATCATGTCATAAACTAATTTCGCATGGATTAAGAAATTTATCACATATCATACGTCATTCACACAAGTCAAACAATTTCAATTAATTTCCTAATCAGATTTTAATGACCTAAAACTATCCAATCAAATGCTTTGAATCTTAAATCTATATAATACATATGAGCAAGGAAGTCACGCCCACCTGATTTCTTGATCTTCAGGCTTCCTTGCTTTCTTTCGAAATCTTCGATACTCAAATCCAAAATCTGTAATTCAACAGTTAATGAGATTCACTAATTTCCTAATTTGCATTTAATCTTATTCAAGTTATTCTTAGACTTAAATAGTTTCAAAATAATTATGTAGTCTCGAAATCAAATTCTGGATTATTGCTCAATTTGAATTTAAAACTTTAATAATTTAATTACAAGTCTTTTCATAAAATTAGATTTCTAATAACTTAATCTTCCCAGTTTAAATAATTTATTAATATCAAAATTAATCTAATTACGAACAATATAAGACTTCTTTTTGTCAAGTTTTTAGTCTTGTTAGGAATTTTGAGTTTTAATCTCTCATAATCTTAGAACTTTACTTAGATTATTTATCGTGCTAATAAAATTAATTATTACTCATTTGTTTTCCTACTTTGAATAATTAACTACTCAAATAATTTAGTACTTGAATAAATGATTTCTAATTTTTTTAAACTACTTAATTTAAATATTCAAGTTATTGGAAACACATTAATTTATTTTGTTCTTCCATCTTATTATTTCGTCATTTTAAAGCTTTTTAGTTCTAACCAAATGCATATCAATTCATTTTCACTATCTTAGGTTATAATTCAAGTTATATTTATAAATCCTACTATAGTTTAATTATTGAATAAGCATATTGAAATGACCATAAACCAAAATCCTGATAATTTCCTTACCTCGTTATTTCGGTCACCCACCAGCTGCTATCTGCTCTTCATTTCCGTCCAACCATAGCAACGACCTGCTACTGGTATTCTTCTTCTTCTTCTTCACATCATCTTCTTCTTCCTTTTCAGCTCGCCCAACAAACCAGCAACAGCCATATTTCCTTTCTTGTTGATCTAAATCACATCAGCAACATACTTCTTCATGCCCAAATCGCACCTCATGGCCAGCAGACACCTATCACACATTAACTCACACCATCCTCATTCCTCTTCGTTTTGGCTGCAGGAGCAATAACCAAAAAATTCTAGCTTTGCTCCTCCTCAACACTGACCGTCATCCCTCTTCATTGCTCCGTTTTGATTCACGCCCAATTGCTTCATTTTGTTCGTCAAACACACACCGAAACCAACTTTCAGCTGCCTCAGTTCATTTTCCTCTTGATCCAGCGGTCGTTTCCTATGTACTTTCCTCCCCTGCTTTACTTCTTCTTCGTTCGACAGTTGTAGCAATTACAACAGCAGTGAAGTGTTGTTGCTCTGATCACCTTCCTTCCCTCTGTTTGTCCCACCAGCCACATCCTCGGTTGTTTCTTCATTCCACAGCAGAAACCACCGCCCAGGTAGCAGCAGCAGCGATCATCATCATTACCACAACAGAGCCACCATGCTCTGTTTCGCTTCCCGTCTCTGCTCGACGCACCAACCTCACACAAACCAGGAACTTCACACGGCCAGCAGCATTAACTTCCAGCAGCAGTGGCCGGCATGACCAGCAAAGCTGGTTTTTCTTCCTTCTTGTTCGGCGGCCAGTGAGCAACAGCAGCAGCAAACTATGCTGCTCTATTTTCGTCCCTACGTACCAGCTGCTCTCTATTTTTTTTTTCCTCAATCGTTTCAGCTCAGCCTCCAATTCAAATCATCATCCCCGGTTCTCTGCTCATTCCCTACATGGCCTTCTTCTTCATTTTTCATGTTGAGCACGGCACAGAGACGCTGCTACTACTTCTTCTTTTTTTTTTTTTCATTCTTGTTTCTTCTTCTTTCCGGCTTCCCCACCCCTGCATGATTTCTTCTTCGCCATGACAATAACAACTTCTTCCTCAATCTTCTCCCATCCAGACACTTCGAGACACCATTCTTGCAACACCGCCCCACTCAACCAGATGAATCTGGTGCATTCAGCCTCCCAGCTTCTTCACCACGCCTCCTTTTCTTCCCCCCTTTCCGAATTATGTTAAATTTAATTGAGCCTTATAATAAGTTTATGTTTTTATATTTTTAATTTAATCCTCATATAAGTGTATAAGGTTATATACGTATATATGTATCAATCTCTTAGATTTATGTCAATCCTATTATAAGTCTATATCTCTTAATAATATCATTATTCTTATTTTAGTCGGTCTAAATACCAATTTCTCAAACTCCCGAATATTTTTATTGTTTTTTTCAGTTAACCGTTTTAATTTAATTAAACTTCATTATAAGCTTATCACTAATTCTCTTAATTTAATTTACATTTTATTCTATATATATATATTTTATCCATACCAGTTTTTTTCATTCTCAAGAAATCTAAATTTTTTTTTGATCTACTAATAATTTAACTCCACCAATATTTCATTTATTTAGCTATTATTATTATAATTTTTTTTACGATTAATTTATTTTATAATTCTTTTATCGACGCATTCGCAGGCATCGCAATATTTTCATTTATTTTTCAATCTATGATTTCTAAGCATATGTTTAATAATTATTATTTCTTATTTTATTTATCGTTATTTATTTACTAAAAAATATTTTATTTTATTTATTCAATGATTTGCTTACGACGTGGCATACTCGCAAAGTTCTGGGGTATTACATTGAGTCCACGTTCGGAATCTTTTCAAAATAATATTCAACTTTTTTGAACTTTTTGCTTGTTTGTTATTGGGTGAGTTACGGCATCGAATGTTCGTTAGCTTCGTGCCTTAAGATTTTTGTGTTAGAATATAAGGAGTCACTAAAACAGTTAGAACCAATCTGAAATTTCTGTGCAATTAGTAAATAGATTGGAATAATGATGTGCAGTAGGAAATAAAAACAATGTAGGAAAGGAAATGACACAAGGAGATGTTCACGCAGTTCAGCTCAACAGCTTACGTCTGCGGGGCCTCGCCCAGTTCAAGAATCCACTATAGTTTGCAAGTTACACCAATATACAGCAGGCACTTCAACCCACAGGAGTACACTTCAAACACTGGATTCTAGACGATCTTTCGTCAAGAAGACAACAATCAATCTCTACAGATTTCCTTCAGCCACCACCAACAGTCCTAACTGTGTGTGCTGAACAACAGAGTAGAGAATACTGCAACTTCTTTGATCACTCAATAAAAACAGAAAAATAAAGATAATAATGCTCTCAATAATACAATAATCTGCAACTCAATGATTGTCGTTTGGAGTGTTTCGAAGTGATAAGAAAAGCTTCAGACACGATCGAAATAAATAGAGTGCAGAAATAGAGCTTTCCTTTTGAAAAACAGATTCTGGAAATTCTTTCTGGGCAGACTGTTCGATATACTGTTGCATCTTCTGTTGCGACAGTCTTGCTGGAAATCCAGAAAACTTTCAAGAACAGCAGCAACCCTTGATATTCTTCCATAAATTGTAATCACCTTCTGATTTGAGTAGATTGAAAGCTTTTATTCAACAGCAAGGATCAATGTCAACTTATTTGTTTCTAAAAACAATTCACAAGGATTTTGCATTCTTTCTTAATTGATGCAGATTTTATTTAAGAAACAGTTTCTGGGTTAAACATATTCTATTTTGAAGAGATATGCAATTCTGTTTTCTAAAATTAATAGCAGCAGATTTTTTTATATCCAATATTCTGAAAAATTCTGAGCAAGATGATTTGATAGAAAAATGATATTTGAATCAGAAACTGAGAATGGTAAACTTTTGAAAACATTCTAAACAGTTTATAGTGCTATTTTGAAACATTCCATTTTTCTAAAAAATCAGCAGAACATTTTCTAAATTAACTATGATGAATAATATTCTGAAAATTTTGAGCACATAAGATATTAGAGCAAAACTGATATTCATTCCAAAACTATTAAAGAAAAGATTTTGAAATCATTCTAAAGAGATATCTGTTGTAAATTATAGTAAGGATCAATTTTTGTGTTTAAAACACATTCCATTTTGAAAAAAGATTTTGATCACAACAAATAGAGAGAGCAGACCCAGAAATGTAAACATTCCAGAATTGATTGCAGAAATTCAGATTTCAAAAACTACAAGATTCAGAATATTTTAATTTCCAGAAATAACAAATAGCAACATTAGTAACTTCCAAAAGCTAAAATCAGCAATATTCACATTTCAATTAACTGTTCTAAAAGATTAATAATATTTTCAGATTTCAGAATAATTTCCAGTTTTCAGAAATTTAGTTTCCTAAGAGAAATATTTTGATTTCTAAATCATAAAGAATTCTAAAATATTTTTAAAACACATCAAGCACCAACAATGCCAATTAATCATGTTTCCTAACATTTTGGATCGCGTCCACGATTGCAGTTCGCTTCACGCCCAACAACACACAGAATCAAAACTAACACGTTGTTGGTTTTGTGCGTCTTCTTCCTCTTTCACGGCTAAGATTTGGCAGCTGCAACAACAATCTTTGTGTGTGTGCTAGTTTCCCTCTTCCATTCCACCCCAAGTGGCTGAAAATTCAGCTCTTCCTCTTCACAGTTCAGCAAGCTCAAATCTGATTTTTTTGGTTTTTTGGGTTTTCTTCTCTTCGTCCAGCCCTAACACACCCCCATCTTCTTCATTTAATCCTCCCCAAGTTGCAGCGAATTTCAGCTCCTCTTTGTTCTTCGTCCAACAACTCACTTCACGTTCAACAACTCAATTCAATGTCCAACAACTCAATTCACATTTAGCGAGCACAATTCACGTCCAACAAACTCAACAAACTCCAATCACGTCCAACAAACTCAAATCAGTTAATCCTCTCTTCGTTCTTCATTTACTCGAACCAAAAAAAATATAAAATCAAACCTCAAACTAGAAAATTAGAACATCATCTTCCTCTGCTTTGTTGAACGCACAAAACAAAAAGAAATAAAATTTTATTTCTTCTTCTTCTATTAAAATGAATCACACGAACCAAAAAATCAAAAGATTTGATTGTGCTTCCTCTGTTTTACCAACCCATGTACCAGAAAATCAAACCAAAAATCAGATTTCTTGCTTCCCAATCACAAACCCCTATTTTCTGGTGATATGAATGGAATTATATTGAATTCTGAATGAACAATTACATATTACATATGACTATTTATAGTTGAATACAAAAGCAAAAAAGTAAAAAATAAAAAGATACAGAAGATATTGTATAATCTTTATAATTAAATATAATAATATCTTATAATATAATATCTAAGATATAATATAATGATATCTAAGATATTACAATA
>JAJIYU010010620.1:0-15994 GCA_030144865.1 Tinospora cordifolia | reverse complement strand
AAATTCTTAATTTCATGGCTAAATGTATAATTTAGCTATAAAATTGATTTTTTAAAGCTAAAAAACTAATTGCTATAAGTCTATACTTTTATAGCAAAATATATATTTTAGCTACAAAATCTCTTTTTCATAGTTAAATACACATCATGAAGATACATGGCTAAATGTACAAATCTTGTACCTAACAATAATTACTACTAAGGCTACATTTTTGTAGTCAAATTTATGTTTTAGCTACAAAATTATATATATATATATCTAAAAATACAAAACTATTAGTTTCAAGATTTAAATTAATAGCTAAGTGTATGTTTTAGCTACATAACAACTTTCATAGCTAAAAATTTGTAGCTAATTCACCTTTTTGGTGTAAATACATCTACACCAAATTAAACTAATGAAATGGAACAAATGGATCGATGAATACATCTATTTTTTATGATTATGTGAGAATTTTAACGCCTTGTTGAATTTTTAATTTTATCACCAAAAACTTCTTATCCTAATGCCAAGCCCAAGATCTATTCCAAATTCACGAATCAAATGTTAGGAAAATAATAGAAAAGTGTTTAAGCATCAGTGCAACTATCTAAAGTTTGTTTCCAATTTCACATTAAAAACTACAAATATTGGGTTGTAGTAGATCTTTGTAACTTTCTATTTTTTGTTTCTAGAATAAATATGAAATTAGGATTTCCAATTAGGAACTTAATCCTACTTCCAAATTAGAAACAAAATCAATAATGGGAGCACCCGCATAACAAGTTCATATCAGCTATTGTTTCCCTTAAAGAGAGAGAAAGAAACAAATAAATAAATAAAAGAATATTGAAAAATATGTATAGTAATAGAAAAGGGTTTGATCAGCGACATTTTAGATTTTGTTTGTATTTCAATATGAATTTGGATTAGAAACAATGTGCTATAAATGATCTTTCCTTGCGACTAATTTCAATATGAAACTAATGGGATTTCCAATTAGCAACTAAATCAAACTAGGTTCTCGAAATAGAAAAAAATTTCCTGCATTTTCATTTATATAATCATTCAACAAACTCACCTTACGGAAATATTTTCTCTTTACGCTTTCTTGCTTGCTCTATGCTTCCTTACCTCATCTTTTGCAACTATCTTTGTTCTCAAAGACGACCAAGAAAGATGGCTGCAGATGAAAATTGGAGGAGATGTCTCGCGTTGCTCACTATTCTTAGAAGAGAACTCGACGATCGTTGGAATGAAACCCACGGTTCTTCCTCATCTTCTGCTAATAGAATGCCCTTCGCTGCTTCCACTTCCCAACCAAAGTAGAAGACAATGGTGAATAGGAGAGTCATCAATGAACAACCTCCTCAATTGATGTCGGAGCCCATGCATTGGAAAATCCAACTCATGGGAGGCGTCAAGACAAAAACAACATCAAAGCAGGTCCAACATGGCTTGAATCAAAGGTTTTGGAAGCAAGCAATGTGAATCCTCATTCGCGTCGGTTGTTCCTTCCCAACAAGAACAAGTTGAGTGAACTGTTAAGGAGAAAGAAGAACAAAGTTTGGTGGTAGAAAAGGATAAAGGAAAAAAGCAAAGGGACGAGATCTGACATCATCAACTCATTAAACTCTTACTAATTAGATTATCTCTCCTAGTGGTTGTGCCTTCCTTCCTTATTGTCCCTACGCTGCAAAAGACTCCTCTTAAGATTCTCCGTTCATGTTACTTGTTCTAACTATCTATATTAACAATAAGATGGTTGTCTTTTCCAGTAATAAATGCACTATTAGGTCTCAAACTCATTACATTTAAATTTTTAAATTTATTAATTCAAAATTTCAATACTTAATAGCAAACTTTTTTGTCATATAATTCAAATGGTGATAATTTCATTGTATGTATTTAAAGTTTCGATCAGTAAAATAAATAATTATCTATTCAAATCAAAGTTCTTTGACATTTATTCCCTAGTTAATTCTGCCTCACATTGATGGGCTATATCGAACATAGCTTGTAAATTGGTGAAATGTTTTGGCATAATTCTTTGATGAATCTTTCGCCATAGTTTTATGTAAAACATGCATTCACGAACTCTATGGGTATAATAAACCCTGCCGGTTACATATTGTCGTTGAGTGATTTTTGTATCCTCCCTGTTGGCTCTTCTACGACCTTGAAATTCTCATGATATTCTCATTGTGTGTATATCCTTGTTTTTCAAACGCAATACCTTATTATCAAGGATGGTAATGACTTCACAACTATAGGTCCAATCCTAATATTTCTTGCCATCCATCTGTATGTCATTAGGATAATATCCATTTGATTCCTTTTATCCTAAGGTATAATGTAGGGTGACTCTAGATTCAATTTTCTAAGTTATTGCACGTATGTGACTCTAAAATTTCCAATTTTCTAGGTTAAGAGTTGGACAAGGATTTTTTTATCCGCACCAACTGCATTGGACCATCATTGGGTCAATGATCCTTGGTTATATTTGGGTGAGGATTTGTAGGGTAAACATGTAAATAATAAATAATAATCAACAAGACTAAACATTCAAATAAATAACACACTATATCATAATGGAATCCCTTATGCTTCGACTTATGCCCTCCAGATTCAAGTTCCACGTCCCACTCTAACATGGCGACATAAGCTTCCACAAAAGAATGTCATTACACTCAAACAAGGCGCAAATGTCCTATCCACTAAGTCTTCCCCAGTATATACCACACCCACTGCCCCATCCGAGTGAGCATAGGTATGCTAGTTCCTTCAGAGTTAATAGTCATTCACCAAACATGGCCTACCAAGCTCTGAGTCAAAGCGTCCTCACATACCCTTGAAATCCTATGCACCCCATCTTACATAGGGTCCACGAGTATGGATTATTCCTTATCTCAATTTCTGACCAAACAAGTCTTTGCACATTCTTGTTTCTAGCCTATGCCCTAAAAGTTTTTATTTTGGTTTTTCTTTTATTGGGTCTGCTATCTCTAAGTTTCATCACCTATCTAAGGCATGTTCTTTGTTTCTTGATCTACTACCCATGCTAATATCACCTTTGTACTCTAGTACACTTTGTCCTGTATTGTAACGCTACCTCCTTTACTACTATGAAATTAATTTTTAAGTATGTTCTTCAACTCTAATCACTTGTATGAGCTGGTGGGAGTATAGGCAACGAGATAGAGTCTACTTAGAATAACCATGTGACACCCTGGCTCTCTCTCTCTCCCTCTTTCTCTCTATGTGCGATGATCGTCGGGGCCACGCACGAAGATGGCGCGCGCTCGTCCGACGGGAGACGCCGAACTCGGGTCATTCACCGAGAGAGGAAAGCCACGAGGTTTCTTCTCATTCTGTCTATCTCATGCTTCCAAGCCTTTCTTTTAAATATGTTCTTAAATCAATTTAAAATACCTAATGATCCTTAAAATGCCAGTTTGGTCAGTAAAATAAGATTCACCAAGAAAATGTATGTTGTAGTTCTAAATACTTACGAGATCAAAATGAAAGCATATTTAGCAAAGAAAGACACTTATCAACAGATTTATAATTTTGAAATCATTTTTAAAGCATACTCTAAACATATAAACATGGCTCAACTAGCTTAAGTCCCAAAACATTTAATTTATAAATAAATCAGTTTAAAAGACGGAGGGCACATGCCCAATTTAAATTAAATACAAAAATATTATTTACTTGACATATAACAACCTCCCCAGAGAGGTTTCAACAAAATAGTCAGAGTTGCCCAGAGATGGTCGTCAACTTGTACTATATCAACCGTCACCTGAAATAGAAAAGTTGGGTGAGTTCGAGAGCCCAGTGGATCATCCGTATATATCACTAGCATTATACAAACTAGAATACAAAATATGCAAATACTTTTATTACATTAGGGCGTTTCAAGCACTTCATTTGTTATTCTGTCGGAATACATACCGAAAAAGCCCTGCTCTCGGTGTCCCTGTGTGCTTTAGGAGCAAATTCGGGGGTAACACCCAAGGGCCAGTTACCTTTCGAGACCACGGTCTAAGGAAAGAAGTCTACAGTGACTCTCCGTCTAAATACACAATCAGCTATCGTAGTTAGCTCAGGTAGGGACACCCACGATGACACCCAAAGGCCGGTCATCGCTTCAATACGTAGAAGTATTAAATCTTAATTTAATCTTCTTTAGTTGCACATTCCATTCCAATCCATACATAGTCAAAATGTGTAAAGCTTTAAAGCAAACAACCAAATATGTTCAAATGCTCATGAAGATTAAGACTTGAATCCATCATCTACGCATGTTGTAAATCAAGTAAACAACAATCATGGGTACATGTCAAGTCATTATAATCAGAGATCAATCAGATATAATCCAGCATGCTTCTAGGTATTCATTAAAAGTAAACATACATCATGTTTTGCATTCAAAGTTTAAATAAGGTTAGAGAGTACACAATCACACCCACTTTTAGTCTTTCTTTTCCTTGTGCCTTTGCCCCTTGTCGCACATGTTTTGATATTTGATCTATAAGATTTTAAAACTAAGATAATGTGAGTCTAAAGCATTCAAAACATGATCAAAATCATAGATTTATGTCCCTTACATATGTATTTCACAATGTACACAAGGCCAGAATGAAAACAAGGGAAAAGACGGGGCACACAACAGATTAGTGTTAGAACTTGCGACATGTGTTTAACACTTCAATACACACTTTAGGTTTAAAACATACATCAAAGTACGAGGAATCCTTATACCTTAAGGCTCTTCGCGTTTCCTCTTCGTTTTTCACTGAAACAAGGTTTTGTAACCCTCAAATCACAAGTGCTTCAAAGGAAAACAAGCATACACTTAAGGAAAATGATTTACAAGGCTAAGTAAACAAGATTTCAAGTGGTGTTTCGTGATTTACCTTATCACAAATAGTTTCAAATCGTGCCTTAACTCAGATCCACCCTTGTTAATGTTGTTCTTGACAAATCTAAGCTTGAGAATGGGTAGAAAAGGGTTTGAATGAGCTCAAGTCACCTTTAGAACTCAAAAGAAATGTTGAGAAATGAGATTGGCTTGATTAGGGTTTAAGAGAGAAACCAGTGAGCTGTGGCATAAGAAATCTAGATCTAGGGTTTCTGTGCAAACATTGCATTTTTATAGAAAATCACGAATTACCACAGTCACCCAAGAATTACTACGGTAATCGGTATTATCATGGTCAGGACGATGCTCTTGCTCATTTCTGGGTTTCTTCTGCAAATTACCACGGTGACCAAAGCGATGCCTTTCTTTCTATTTTTTGGGTTCGTTCGGGATTACCGTGGTCATTAGCTTTCATTACCGTAGTAACCAGTGAGATTTCAACTTTTTGCGTCTTTTCTTTACCATTTCTCATGCTTTTCGAATTTATATCATTTTTATATTTATTTTAAGTTTATTTGGACTTATTCTACATGATTTTTAAGCATCTTATTATTTTTTAATTATTTATTTATTTATTTTATTTTTACTGTTTACCAGTGACGTAGAGGTCTTATGAACATTTGGGGTATTACAAGCTTGCTCAAACAAGATAACTCATCTCTCTTTCAATGTTTAGTTTTATTTGGGACAATGATTATTTACTATCAGCTCAATTTGTAATCATTGTATCCAAATAAAACATTTGAAACATACTAGGAATATATATATATATATATTCTAAAAACAGACTTTGTCATTCAGGAACAATTTTAAATCCAAAATTAAGAGGTACGATTAAAACTCTAAATCAATTCAAGTAAACATTCTGCCTAGTAACCTATCGACTGAACTCTGATACTACCTTTGTAACATCTCGAATTCTTTTCTTTTTTTTCAAATCAATAAATAAATAACGTAATAAATATTAGTTAGAAAAGTTAAAATAATTAAATTTATTTTTTGAATGAAAATTTGGGGATGATTTTGAAGAAATTTTATTTTCAACATAATTGTAAAATTTGAAAACATTTTTTCTTTCAAATATCTAACTTCGAGGTGTCACATTATATCAACACATACACACACATACACTATGAATATCATAAGAGCGTTAATTCTATTTCAAGGAATAATACTAGCAAAATCAAAGTATACTGATTTAAAAGACTCAAATAATCAAACCACCAAATTAATTAAAGTTGTTTAGGCTCATTGGCCTAACATAAAATGATTAAATTAGTCTAGGCCCCATTGGCCAAACATAAACCATACAGTTCAAGTGTCCATAAGAGAAACGATTAAATAAAGAACTGTGTACGGAAGGCTTGATATCAATGTTCACTGATGGTGCAGAATTCATTCATCAAAATCAAAATGAGGTCGATTGAGCATACTCTCGTTAATAGTCTTTTGTCCATGAAATAAAAAATTGGGCGAGCTCAAAGAGCCCAGTGGATCCATCCTGATTTTTAAATCGTTATTAAACAGACATAAATAGACAAACAAGCATACACTTTAAAACATTAGGCGTTTCAACAAACTAATTGTTTAAGTTGAGATTTTTCTCTTAGGTAGAGAGAGTATCCCTAGGTAGCCCTTCTATCATCAAGTGCATTGCGCATCTCATACATATATTTCATATCATGTATAAAAATTCAAGAGTCACTCGATATTTCATCAAGTCATCACATAAAGGTTACCTTGTAACCAGTCTCTTGAGGGTTCCCTCAGGCAACCCAATCTGTTTTTCTTATAATATCACAATGTATACCATATCCACATCATACCATTGTCATGTTACTCAATCAATCAGATTAACACTCATACAAACATATTCATGGTTTAATATCTTCATGTGAGATCATTTCAACATAACAAACAATAGATGTGCACTAAATAATTGGCAACCAAGCACTGGTTCATTCAATAGACAATCATTTACAAACAAACATGTCTCCAAAGTATACCATTGTAACGACCCATATTTTTGAACAATGAGTCGACAAATTTGACATGTATTTTCATGTATCAATTAATGAATTATAAATAAAAATACATGATTTGACGAGAACTGTATAAATTAATGTGTGCATCAAACAAAAATACGTGATTTTTCGACAATAGTACTAATTAATATGTATATTAAATGAGAAATAAAATAAACAATAAATAATGAAATAATTATTTAGTGGGAGTTGAAAAAAAAATGAAATGAATTAATTGCCATAGGTACATATATATATATATATATATGGCAAATGATGTGCTTGGTTGGGGGAAAAATGATGATGAAAATGAAAATGATGAATAAAATACAATAAATTGTCATATATACATATACATATATATGGATGGATGTAGGCATATATATATATATGGTTGGATAATATTATGGTCAGTTGGTTGGATAATGATATGGAAAAAATAAAATAAAATAAATGTGGGAGATAATAAGGAATGAGATGGAGATAAGATGAATTAGGAAAAGCTTATCTTGGCTATTAATGATATGGGACCCACCTTAAATCCATCTAGCAAACACCTATAAATATCATGCTCACTTGCTCACATTTGTTCATATGGGAAGAGAAGACAAGGAGAAAAAAAGAGAAGAGTAAAGAAAGAAAAAGAAGAAAGAAAGAGAAGAATAAAAAGAGAAGGAAAAAGAAAGAAAATAGGAGTTGTCCGTTCTCGAGGGTCCGACACTTTGGATAAAATATTTTCACCTTTTTTCAATACAGAATTGTTATTGAAGTTATGAAATTCAATTTTTTTAGTGTAATTTCCATTAAATATGTTAGTCTATTGTATGATCCAAATTTAGTGTATATTTTGCTGGGGAGTAAAATACATAGTATATATATATATATATATATCATTATGTTCATATTAACAAGTAGAACGTAGATATATAAATTATTTGTACTTACGTAAACCCTATGAATGTTTATGATAATTGAAAGTCGACACATAAAGATATGTCTGTTAGCACTAAAACTTTGGTTGGCAGGTACTGAAATGACCAGAATAAAATTCAGAACTCAATGACACTAAAATTAAGATTTTTGGAGATCAATAGGTATATTAAATTTGCATTTACGCAATTGGAAGAAAAATATATAAATTAATATTATATGTATATATAAGGTTATATAATTGATTATGTAATGTTATAAATATAACATTATCTATAATTAATGTTGTATATCATTATGAATTACTTCACATGAGAAAAATGTATAACATAGAAAATAACTATTTTTTCCTATTTATTGTATATTATAGCAAATTTGTGAAGAGGTAGCGTAGTATATACCAAAAGCGAAACACATTTTAACGATGTGAGCTTTCTGTATTTGGGTTTTATATCAACATGCATTGCATGTTGCATTAAAAGACGAGGCCTTTTGGGGGGACTCGTGTTTGACTCTCACCAAAAACAAAACTCACTACCTGGTTAGCCCCTTTTGTGGGCGAGGTGTCAAAATGTGGGACAACATCGGGTCGGCAACATTGGCCATTGTGCCACTCTAAGTAAGACGAGGCTTGAGGTACGAATACAGATCTTCAGGTGTGTCGACCTAGCCTTAGGATGAGAGGTTCTGAGGTGCGAACATTGGATCATGATAATTCTGAGATAGAGCTGATCGACATATCTTTAGATGTGCTGACCTGAGCTCAAGATAAGAGGTTCCGAGGTGCGAACATTGGATCGTGATAATGCTGAGATAGAGTTGATCGACAGATCTTTAGATGTGTCGAATTGGCCTCAGGATGAGAGGTTTCGAGGTGCGGACATTGGATTGTGTTAGCTCTGAGATAGACCTGATCGATGGATCTTTAGATATGTCGACTTGACTTAATAAAGAGAGTTTCCAAGATGCGGACATTGGATTGTGATAACTCTGAGATAAGATTAATCGACGAGTCATCAACTGTGTTAACCTGGCCTAGTGATGAGAAGCTCTCAGGTGCAGACATTAGACTGTGATAGTCTTGAGATAAGGGTGGTACGTTGGTACACTCTATGAATATATTTAGAGTGGTTCATTACAGACTCTGTTAGTTCGTGGGTGGCGACTATACCACCTGGCCGGTGGGCCACGATTGTCGAGATATGACAGTATGGCCTGGTCGGTGGGCCACGATCGTTGATTGATATCGTAATACGGCCTGGACGATGGTCACATTTATCCGAAATGACAGTAGGACCAAAGGATCGTTAAAGTGAAAGAAGGGTGCTAAGTTTAGAAACTGGAACCTTGAATCATGGCATACGACATGACATATTAAATTACTGCATTTTTATATGAATGATCGTGCCTGCTATTCATTGTTGTATTCCATTTGAATACTTGTAATGTTGCCTATTGTATTGCATGTAGAATGCTAGAATTAAGTAGATATATCTATTGCTACTCATTGGGCTTACGAAGATATCGAGCTCACTACTCTTATCATTTCAAGTTCGTCCCGTGTGGATAAGGGAAAAGATGTACAGTACACGTGATCTTTCCAGTTTATCCCTAGTAAGTTGTTGGTTTTGTTATTTTTGATACTTTTCATTATGTACAAGTTTTAAAAAATGTAAAGTTGAACTAGACTCTAGTATGTAATTAATGTTAAAGATTTCTGCTATTGTTACATTATTCCGCTTATCTTGCTTTTGCTACACTCTGAATACTGTAAATGTTTTGATAGTAAGACTTATAATAATCAGCAAGTTTGACTGAGGAATAGACTTGTCTAACTATTGTGTTGGTCAGGCCACCTGTATAAGGTTTCGAAAGGGGTCCCGACAACCATCGTGAAACAATCAATTCATCCCATAATGCTTATTTAATAATAATATAAATATAGGGTGTCATCTCCATCTGTTTAAATGTTCTACTACCTCAAGATATGCACCACTCTGGATCTATTCGAGAAGTTGACCCAATTCAAATAAAAAAATATTTTTAGTAAGTTTATCTTTCATCATGAAATATATTTTTCATGTTTATTTTTTTCATTATTCATTTTTATACCGCACTGCCGTTATTTTCAATGCGTTTATCGTTCTTATATTCAGTGTGTTGCACACTGTTGACCCCATGTATTTGTGGACTTAGCCAAAATATTACTTTCCATTCATGAACCATATCATGATTAATTATTTTGGTCATTTTATTGTTAAACTAGAATTTGAGGTTTAATTTAATGATATCATACATATTTTGTATGATTATCAAGTTTATTTTCATTAATGATACATAGAATCCTTATTTTATGTATTTTGATATTTTTAATAGAAAATATTATATTTTCTCAACATTTAAATTTATTTCGCACAAGTTTAATTTCTAATTTTTCCTTTTTACTAATTTATTTTCTAATTTTCTTTCAATTCAATTTATTTTATCTCATTTATTATCCATTATTCTACCTGAAGCATATATTAAATTTATATCTTGACATATATGAAATTATTTATTTTATTTATTTAAATATCAACTTCTTAATATCATTTCAAGTTATTAATTTTCTTCTAAAAATATTTTTAATTAATCTTGATATTATTTTCTATGTTTTTTTTCCTTTTTCACTTAATAA
The DNA here is from genome assembly GCA_030144865.1 of Tinospora cordifolia. Taxonomy (NCBI): domain Eukaryota; kingdom Viridiplantae; phylum Streptophyta; class Magnoliopsida; order Ranunculales; family Menispermaceae; genus Tinospora; species Tinospora cordifolia. Next base: position 5,457 of record JAJIYU010010620.1, on the reverse strand, counting down.
TTCAATATGTACATGTAAATCAATATATACACATATATAAATGTTATAATTTTAAAAATTCATTTTTTATTTATTTTTAGCTAAATTTTTAGAATTCTAACTTTTTGAGAATTTTCTATTAATAATCTAACAAATATAGTTTTTCACTATTTTTTTTCTATTTTTCGTTAACAAATATATACTTAATAAAAGTTCTAATTTATCCCCTCCTTTTTTATAAAAATTCTAGCAGCTGTTTTTTATTGTCATATTCAAAAATATTTATTTGTTTATTTATTTTCAATTCACTCTAATTTTTAGCATATACATATACCCTAATTTATGATTTTTATTTCTTACACTAATTTTTTTTTAATTTAATGTTTTAGTCTAATTTTTAACATCAATTTCCAGCAAGTTAATTTGCTGGAAATTCTTAATTAAAACATTTGCATTATTATTTTATAACCATTTAATCTACACTACTAATTATATTCTTTCGTATGCTAAATTATATTTCTACCAAAAATAATTTATAAAACTAACTCTTGATCAAAATTAAGGCTACTTTAGTATTTTAAATTATTTTCATAGAATTAATAAATTTAATCTACATATCAATTCACCATATTTAAATCCTATTTATATGCATGTAATCCCATTTCCTTTTTTCTTGATTTCATGAATATATATCATCCTAACACATTAGATTGAATTGTGGAAAAGAAAGAATCATTAAAAAAGGTAGAATAGTTATACCTTACTACCGTTGCCTCAAATTGCCTAATTGATAATGAGTCTCTCAAAGAGGCTTCTCAAATTGCCTAATTGATAATGAGTCTCTCAAAGAGGCTTCTTAAATTCTTTTGATATGATCTAAGGACCTATTTTAATGGTGGAATTAGACAAGAATCTCAAGGCTTGATGATGGGTAAAAAGACAAGAAAAAATGGATAACACACCAAGATTAAGAATATAAAATAGGGTTTTTACCTTGTAAATCAATGTGTATGCTTCAATTTGGTGAGATTTCTCTTGGATTGATACTTGGAGCAACTAGAATTTGCAATAGAATTTAATGGCAAGGGAATAAGAGATGATTTGATTTTTATTGTGAATGGGATAGAGAAGTGATGATAAGGGAGTTGATGAAGATAGAATTAGAAAAGTTAATGATACAATTAGGTAGAGAGAGCGGGGATAGGAGGATGATTAAAATTTAAATAGTTAATTAGAGAGAGAGAGAGAGAGAGAGAGAGAGAGTGGGGATAGGTGGCTCATTATTAAGATAAGATTGAGATAAACAAATTATCTATATATATATATAATTAAATAATTCATTTAATAACTAAACAAATCAATTAATTAATTCATTTTTTTTTTCAAACTATTACACTAGAAGAAATAGTATAATAGATAAGAGTTTATTGAGTTGTTGATATAATAGAAACATTGTGATACCTCAAAATTTATAAGCCAATAATAACCTGTAACACCTCGCCTCCCAAGCCCCAACGCCCACGTCGTCTGACGTTCTCATTTTCTTTGATCAATAATCTTGGGCCGCCTAGGAAACAGGCCCATGCTACATTTTCTTCTTCTTTGACCCAAATCCATAAGGATTCTTGTGTACATTAGTCTATGTACAAAATGACATCATAATAAATAAAATCTTTTATTTATTTATTCGAAAATTCTAAGTATAATGATCAATTATAGCGAAAATAACTTCAAAATTGAAAAATATAATTTAGCTTGGGCCCACATGCCCTACAATAAAATCCATGGTTTTGCCATCAACTCATGGCCTACATGGTGGCCAGTGAATGCTGCCAACCGGGCATCCAACATGTGAGGTTGAGTACCACCTGGATAGCCGCATGTCACCACATCTTTGCCAAGCAAGCACCCCCATGCAACAAAATATCTTCTTTGAGCTCAAAGTCCAGAAATTCCAGATTTCTGTAGCAAACTTCTCTAACTTAGAACTTCCTCAATTCTCAACCAAATCCAGCAAACTATAGCTTGATTTGAAGCTTGTACCACCATCTACAAAGTTTCACAAGTGGTTTGCCCAGTCTTGGAGTTGTATGAAGCAGAAATCATCAAGAAGAGGTGTTGTCCACACTGTTCAAACCCAAAAAAACCAGAAAGTGTGTGCTGGAACCACTTTTGGAGCTATGGACCTTGTCTATTTCCAGTTCCTTTTTGGAGATAAAATTGTTCACTCTCCTCATTTTTATATGTACTTTAACCTCCAAGAGTTAGAGAACGAAAAATAGGGCCTTGTACATGATTTTCGGACCCTTAAAGTTGATTACTTACTCACTGTCACAGCTGTGTAACAGAGACAGTTGGAGCAACCTTGGGAAAGCTCACTCTTGAACCACTCTAGGCACTTCCCTGAGGTAAAAATCCATCATTCTACTCATTATCATGAGTATTCAAGTGTCCAAGTGGTAGAAACCAGAAACTGAAACGTTTAATATGTCTTATAAGCCATTGTTGCTGACTGTTAGACTTACTGTTGCAACAGTGTCAACAGAAAGAGTTTGAGACCAGAATAAGAGCTATATTCAGGATACCTAAAGGCACCCTTTCAGGCTAGAACCAGAGGCATTGTAGACCCCATAGTAGATGTTCCAGAAAGGTATAAAGACCTGACCTTGAGCCCTTGTAGATGTGTTTTGTTACACTTGCAAATATGTCATGATTGTAGGGTGCTAGAACAAATTTCTTGTGTTCTTTAGAATATAATAAAATATTGATGGAATGATAAACATGTTTTTGATGTTGCATGTTACTGATTCGAATTATTTGTGATTAATGGATGTGTTATGACCTGTAAACTGCAACTATACACAAGAAATAACCCATAGAATTGTGATTTAATGAGGGAAAAGAACACTAGAAAGATAGTATGAACCCAGAAATTTCCTGCAATCTGGCTGAAATTTCTAAGATAAAGTTTTCTGACCAAACCTAGGTAGATTGAGCTGAAATTTGGTGAAGAGATCCTTAGATATGTCTAGAAGTTGCCTACCAAATTTCAGGACATTCTGATGTGTATAGGTAGGTCAATTAAGGCAAACAGTCACTGCCTGTCACAGGGTATACGGGATCTGTATGAAGCCAAAAACTGTGATTTAAAATTCTAACAAAACTTTAGGAAGTCTAAAATAGTTCTGTAAAGTTTGGCGCAAATCTGATGAACAGATTGCCCGCAAAAAAATCAGAAAAATGGTTGCGCAGATAGGGCCATAGGCTAAGGTTGTACCTGAGTGATGGGAATTGGGAATATTGACCTTTTTAGCCCAATTGACTCCATGAAGACTAGAATTGACCTTGTGTGACTCTATTGACCAGCTAGGTCAGCAAATGATAAGTTGACTAGGGCTGACCAAGATTGATCGAGGTCAATCAAATTGACTTAGTAACTAAGGTAAGGTGAACGAACATAGGAGACTATTCTTGACTAGGTCAAGTAATTGATTAACCAATAATGTAGAATTAAAGTGAGCCAAGTTATATGTTAATGTTAAGAAGTTCCGTTGATTTCACAGGACCAAGTGCTAGCGGGAGCGGAGCATCCCTGTGAGTAATGTTTTCTAACTCATTTCTTAGAGCTTGTTATTCTGTGCATTATGAAAATGAGATTACATATTGTGATGAATTTGCATTCTGTTAAATGGGTTTTAAATGAAAAGTGCACCGAGTTTCAAGGTCCGAGAGTACAGGGTTAGGATGAGTTGTGTCAGTCTCTCATATGACCCCGATAGGTGACCACCTAGCACAGAGTGCCTGCCGAGGGGGTTCTGTGGGCCTACGATGATGGCGACGACAATAAGTCCTAATCAGGTCGTCACAATAAGGCAACGACAATAAGTCCTGGTTTGTCGTTATGATGATGGCAACGACATTAAGACCTAATCGAAGTTAACATGATGCGCCTAACTGTCTACAACCTGCTCGAGTGATTTTTAGTCACCTCAGAGAGCTTGCGAGCCTCGACGAATGTTTTTATTATTTAACTATATGAAGGTGCACGACTACATTATAAATTTAAATTGTGTTTACTGTTGCATTCACTTGCATAATGCTATTGCTTATGCATTCATGGCACATGTTTTAATTGTGGAATATTTGTTTTAAGTTTGAATTAGACTGCATTACTCACTGAGTCGTCGTGGACAATTAAGCTGACTACTCTAACTTTTCAGGTTCTACAGTCGTGGATAAGGGCAAGGGAGTGGCCATCGCATAGAGTTACATTCCCTTACTCTTTTTGGTAGGCTTTCTTTGTATTTCCTTTTCTGTTGTTGTATTTTGAGGGTTAGAACCTATGTATAGGAGTGAGAAAAGCTTGTATATAATGGATAGTCCCTCCCGTTGCTACACATGTTATAATGACCAATTTTGGATAAATATCAAGTTCTTATTGGTGTTCGTGTGTTAAATTTCTTCTGCATTCCTTATGATTACTCTGAAAGTGTGTCATGCTGTAACACCCCGCCTCCCAAGTCCCATCTTCCACGTCATCTGACGGTTCAATTTTCTTTTATCAAAAATCTTGGGATGCCTGGGAGATGGGCCCGTGCTACATTTTCTTCTTCTTAGACCCAGATGCATTAGGGTTTCTGTGTACATTAGTCTATGTACAAAAATAACATCATAATAAAGTAGATTCTCCATTTGATCATTTAACAATTTCAAGTACAATATTCCATTACAGCGAAAATAAATTTAAAACTGGAAATACATGAGTTCACTTGGGCCTAGTTGCCCTACATTAAGTTAAACAAAAACTTTCTAAGGAACAATCTTCGCGCAGGCTGATCAATTCCCTGTGGTGAAAAATAAGGGGGTGAGCTACACAGCCCAGTGAATCATTCCATCTATTTAATCCATTATTTCAACCAGACAATGCAAGCAGATCAAACACTTCCAGAGATTAATTCGATTCTCCCAACATATTAATTCAGTCGTAATTTAGACCGAACGGGAATACTCTCTGTGCTCCAGATCTGGGGAGAGATCAATTCTGAAACTCAAACCCCTTCCAGCGGGTTCATTTCTGAAACCCATTCCATGCTGGTGTCAGTATTGACAGCCAGTTCCAATTCTACATGGAACACAGAAAGTCCCCGTACCGATACGTGGTTGAACTCTTATTTAATCTGATTTTTGTGTGCAAGAGCATGGTAAATAAATATTTCAACAGCAATTAAACATACCAACAGTATAACCTCATAAATCAATGGAAGCACAGATTTTCGATTTCTGATGTAGAAGATCGTACGAGACACAACTACAGAGCATACTCTCTCAAACAGGAAAATAAACGACTTTCGATTTCTGATGTAGAAGATCGTACAAGACGCAACTACAGAGCATACTCTCTAGGTCATGCAACATGATAAATGAATGACATAAATGCAAAGAACAAGAATGAAAACTAAAAATAACCAAGCTAACCAA